>APFE030736409.1:56946-130564 GCA_000404065.3 Pinus taeda | reverse complement strand
CAGGCCGCCAGGGTGGCGCGGGGTGGGCGCCGCAGCAGCACCACCTCGCGCCACCTTGGCAGCCCGCCCACCCCCTGGTGTCATGCCCCCAAATCTTTTTTCGTTAATTGGAAAAGGGTGCGGCACCGCCTAAGTAGTTAACATGTTCCATTGTTAAGTTACTTTGCGAACTACGCCTAACATTCATCATCTTTCATTTACAATATTAATTTGCAGAATCCATTAGCATTATAAACATAACCATAAACATTCATAACAACAAAGGGAACACCATCATATGCAAAAATAATGTTTTATTATGATTTTGAGAAATTACAAGTGACTAGGAGCAAGTGCTCCAATGGAATTTTACCCGTGTCATTTGTCAAATGGGTGCCCACCTCATGCATGCCTTGCACCGTGGTTTCACCCCCACACAATCCACAACACAACACCAACTCCTTGCACGAGTCGGGCGGGTGCGCCTTCGTGCGACCCTCCACCCAAATCTCACCCGAGTTGATCACCAACCGGCAGGTGGGCACCTTTGTGTAGCCCTCCACCTGCACATACAACCGACAGGTGAGTGCCTTCGTGCATCCCTCTACCCGTGTGCATAAACGAATGACGGGCGGGTGCCCTCGCACACCCTCTACCCGCACTAACCATTCACCAAGACCCATGCCATGATCGTGTCATCTGTCCAACCAGTGGGCACATCCACCTTGCGTTTTTCACCTACCCGCTGCGGTTATCTCCACTTCTTCGCACTTCTTGTAATGAGCGATGTTCAAATGTGATGCCAACTTCCCAACCACACCATCTATGTATATGGCGGGTGGGCAATTCTTGCCACCCGTCTGACTCGTTCACCTATCTAGCCGATGCACCTTTCTCCTTTGCAAAACTCGTTTAATGTGTGGTCGGCCTGCACATCACACGGGACCGCCCACCATCCTTCGCCCGTTTCATAATTCTCCATGGTCGGCTCGCGGGTGCCTTCCTTCAACCTGCCCACATATAAGTTAAGGCAACCAACCTTGCCCACGTACATTGTCTCGCCCATTGGTCGCTTATCTCGCCTGCTCGCTACTTCAATTGATCAGTGGGCGCACTCGGGTGACTTTCCAGCTGCAGTGCGTTACATTCTCCCCCACCCGAAAGCATTGTCGTCCCCAGAAATCCAACTCTCCTCAGTAGCTTCCTGTCATACTTCACATCTTCCGCTTCCATCTCCAAAGTGAGTCCTCCGTTTCCAAGCTATCTTCCTCCGATGCATTCTTCCATCTAACAAGAAATTCCCGCCTCATGTGGCAGCCAAGTCCTGTAGTTCGGAAACTCAGAATCTTGTCCATTTCTAAGTGAGGCTTGTCCACAATCATGGCTAGTCCCCTTGGTGGTTCCACTCTCTCTAGATGATCAGCATCAAGTCTACATCTCATAAACTGACTCATGTAAAAAATTGGTTGCTTCATGTGCATATGGTGTGGAAGCTCCAGCTCGTAAGCAACTTCCCCCACTCTCTTCTTTACCTAGAATGGTCCCTCATACTTCCTTGTCAGTTTTGCTTGCAGTCCCCTTAGGTGGCTGAAATTGATCTCCAGTAATCCTGAGAAACACCATATCTCCCACACTGAAGTGTACATCCCGTCTTCCTCTATCTACCCATTTCTTCATTCTCCTTGCAGCTTTTTGCAAGCGCAACTGTGCCAGCTCCAAGGTCTCATCCCAAGCCTTCATGAACTTCCTCACATGAGGACTCCTCAACAAACCTCCTATCACTACGGTATGTGGTGTAACTAGCATCTGTCCACTCACCAACTCAAATGGACTATACCCTGTCATAAAACTCTTTTGAATATTGTAGCTGAACTAAGCAATATCCAAGAGTTCAGGCCAATTCTTCTAATCATCTGTCATATAAGGTCTCAAGTAATCCTCCAGCAATGCGTCAATCCTCTCGGTCTGTCCATCTGTCTGCGAATGGTAACTCGAACTCATCAACAACTCTGTCCCGACTAACTTGAACAATGTGGTCCAAGATCTGCCTATAAATCGTGGATGTCGGTCCGACACGATGCTTAATGGCATCCCCCAATACTTCACTATGTTCTTAAAGAACAACTCCGCAATCCGCTCAGCTCCACAAGGCATCTTTGTTGGAACAAAGACAACATACTTGGAAAAATTATCAACCACGACCATTATCCCATTATACCCTTGAACTTGTGGCAACTGAGTGATGAAGTCCATTGAGACACTCATCCATGGTTTCTCAGGAATCGGTAAAGGCTACAATAGACCTCTTTGCCTCTGAGTATCCGATTTGTCCTACTGACAAATGATGCACGTATGTACATACTCCTCTACATCCTCCCACATATTCTCCCAAAAGAATCCTTTCTCCAACAATGCCAAAGAACGACGGTGAGTCGTGGCACTCCTTCAAAAGGTGCCTCATGAGCCCAGATGACTTTGGAACATAGAGTCGGTTTCCAAAGAACAAGAATCTGTCTCGGAGAAAGAAATTTCATGTCTTCCCCTCCTTTATTTGTTTCACTATATTCTGCGCCAGAGTATCAGTCTCAACACTTTCCTTGAGCTTATTATGCATCTCTTCTGACATCTGAACTCAACTCCTACTCCTTGCTGCTCGGTCTCCTCCTTCTAATGCTACAAGTTGTCCCTTCTTGCTAAGGGCATCTTCTACCACATTGTGTCTTCCTGGTCTATACTCAATAGTCATGTCGAATTCTACCAAGAAGTCTTGCCAACGAGCTTGCTCTGCAGAAAGCTTCAGTTGTGATGCAAAATAACTTGCTGCAACATTTTTAGTCTTGACAACAAACGACTTCCCAATCAGGTAATGCCTCCACACATGAATATAGTGAATTATTGTAGTCATCTCCTTCTCATGGACCGAATACCTCTATTCTCTATCCTGCAACTTCCGACTCTCGTATGCCACCAGATGCCCATCCTACATAAGAACCCCTCCTATGGAAAAATCTGAAGCATTTGTGTGTACCTCAAACAGTCTCTCGAAGTCCGGAAACTTCAGTATCGGTGTTGTAACCATCCTCCTCTTCAAGTCATCAACTACCTCTTGACATTTGTTCGTCCAACTCTGTCTCTTATCTTTCTTCAATAGGTCTGTCAATGATGATGTTACCTTGAAGTACCCCTCTACAAAATTTCGTTGGTAGTTGGTCATGCCCAAAAACACCCTCATCTCATGGACATTCTTCAGCTCAACCCAGTCCTCGATCGCCTTCACTCTGCTTGGCTCCATCCATATGTACGCTTAACCAATTATATGCCCAAGGAACAGAATCTTGGCCTGAGCGAACACACACTTAGACTTCTTCAACTACAACTAATTTGCTTTCAATGCCTCGAACACCATTGCCAAGTGCTTCTTATGATCCTCCATGTTGTCACTATACACCACTATATCATCAAAGTAGACTACTATGAACGAATCCAAGTATGGTCGTAGAACATCATTCATCAAAGTGAAAAACGTAGCAGGAGCATTGCACAACCCGAATGGAATAACAAGGAATTCAAAACTACCATACCTTGTTACTATCGCGGTCTTCTTCTCATCTCCTTCAGCTATCCGCACTTGATAATACCCATGCCTAAAGTCCAACTTGGAAAACACTCGGGTTTTCGCAAGCTTGTCAAAGCAATCAACAACCAATGGCAAAGGATACCTGTTCATTACCGTCTGCTTGTTCAATGCACGGTAATCACAGCACATCCGTAGCTCATTCGAATCCTTCTTCCGCTGGAACAATACCGGAGCTCCATAGGGGGACCTTGAAGGTCTGATGAAACCTGCATCAGTTAACTCCTTTAACTATTGTTTCAATTCCTCTAAGTCAAGTCTTGACAACTGATAAGGTGCTTTAGCTGGGGGTTGCTTTCCTGGCTCAAACTCAATGCTATGGTCCACCATACACCTTGGTGGAAGCTTCTTTGGTAGCTCATCAGGCATCAAATCGGCATATTTGGTCAAATACTTCGGAAATATTGGCTGAAACAGGCGTCCCCACTCCATCACCTTCGACTCCCTTGAAAATAACCACATACGTCTCCATATTTGACTTCTTCATAGCGTTCTCCAAACTTAGTGTGGAAAAATGCTACACCTTGACTTTCCCTTCTTTGCCTATGACTGAGCAAAGTCCAAGTTTGTGACTGTCCAACCAGCACCACCTCATCACAGAAGGGGACAACAATTTCCTTGTTTCCCTTCAAGAAATCTAGCCCTAGTATCATATCGAAGTCATTCATCTCCATCGCTATGAAGTCCAACTAACCCTTCTAGTCTTTTATTTGCACAGGCACTTCATGTGCCAAACTTACCACATTAGCTCTATGTTAAGTTACTTTGTGAACTACGCTTAACATTCATCATCTTTCAATAACAATATTAATGTGCGAAATCCATTAACATTATAAACACAACCATAAACATTCATAATAGCAGAGGGAACACCATCATATGCAATAATAATGTTTTATTATGATTTTGAGAAATTACAAGTGACCAGGAGCAAGTGCTCCACCGACATTTTACACATGTCGTTTGTCGAATGGGCGCCCACCTAGTGCATGCCTTGAACGGTGGTTGCACCCCCACACCATCCACAACACAACACCAACTCCTTGCATGAGTCGAGCGAGCATGCCTTCATGCAGCGCTCCACCCAACACTCACCCGAGTTGATCACCAATCCGCGGGCGGGCGCCTTCGTGCAACTCTCCACCCGCACATACAACCGACAAGCAGGCACCTTCGTGCAGCCCTCTACCCGTGTGCACAACCAAACGATGGGCGTGCTCCCTCGTGCACCCTCTACCCACACTACCCGTTCACCAAGACCCGTGCCAAGCTCGTGTCACTTGCCTGACCAGCGTGCGCATCCACCCTGCGATTCTGCACCTACCCGCTATGGCTATCTCCACTTCTTCGCACTTCTTGTAATGAGCGATGTTTGAATGTGATGCAAACTTCCCAACCGCGCCATCTATATATATGGTGGGTGGACAAGTCATGCCAATCGGCAGATTCATTCACCTATCCAGCCAACGCACCTTTCGCCTTTGCAAAACTTGTTTGATATGTGGTCACCCCGCCCATCACACTGGACTGCTCACCATCCTTCGCTTGTTTCGCAATTCTCCATGGTTGTCTCGCGGGTGCCTTCGTTCAACCTGCCCGCATATAAGTTAAGGTAACCAACCTTGCCCACGTACAATGTCTCGCCTGTTGGTCACTTATCTCTCTCACTCACTACTTCAGTTGATCGGTGGGCACGCCCAGGCGACTCGCCGGCCGCAGGGCGTTACACCCAAGGGTGGCTGGGCAATTCCAAGAATCAACCAGCCACCCCAAGGGGGCGGGAAAGTTGTCGGGATGGCGCAGAATGTGTGCTGCAGAAGCACCACTCCACACCGCCCTAGCAGCCCGGTCGCCCCCAGGGAGTGGCCGGGTGATTCCCGGAATTTCCCAGCCACCCGCTGGGGGTAGGAATCGCCCAGCCACCCAGGGAGGGTGGGCGGGCTGTCGGGGTGACATCGGATGGTGCTGTTGCACCCAACCCACGGCACCCTGGCCTGCCTCCCCCCCTGCGGGGGTGGCGGGCCACCGTATTGGTGCGATGTGGTGCTGAGGCACCACCCCGCACCACATTAGTGTCCCCCCCCCCAGGGTGCCTGGGCGATTCCGAGAATCAACAACCATCCTCGAGGGGTGGGTAGGCCGCTAGGGTGGCGTAGGGTGGGTGTTGCAGCACCACCCTGCGCCACCCCGACGGCCCGCCAACCCCTGGTGTGGCTGGTTGATTCCGAGAATCAACCAGCCACCCTCGGCGAGTTGGTGGGTCGCTATGGTGGCAATGGGTGGGTGCCACAGGACCACCCCGCGCCACCCCAGTGGCCCGCCCACCCCCTAGTGTAAGGACCTGCGGTCCATGCGATGAGTAGGACACACATCTTGTGCGAAGATAGGTGAGCTGCAGCCAAATGAGCGAGCATACGATGTGAAATGTGCATGGAGAAGGTTGGATGGGGGAGTTTATACTGTGGGGACGAGCTGGGCAAGTCACACACCAGCCAACACGATGAACTTGCGATGTGGGCAAGTTTAGGTGGGCGGTCCCATGTGATGGGTAGGCTGACCCAACCTTCAAACGAGTTTTGCAAGTGAGGAAGGCGTTGGATGGACATGGTGAATGAGTCGACTAGGTGGCACAACTCGTCCACCCACCATATATATAGATGGCATTGTCCACCTGCCATATACATAGATGGCATGGTTGGAGAGTTGAGGAGCAATCGAAGTCGAATCATAAAACAAGAATTCAAACGAGTCATTGGATGAGCTCGAGGTTCGAAGTGCAGGTGGAGGAGCAGGCGTAGAGGCGCTGTTGAACTACAGGTTGATGCGCCCACCGGCCGCGTAGACTCGCACGGGCTGCACGAGTTAAACGGGTTCGGTTTGCGACACGGGTGGAGAGCCACACGAATGCACGCCCGCCCGCAGTTGGCAATACGGGTGGAAGTCCACACGAAGCTGTGTCTACCTGTCGGTTGTGACACGGGTGGAGGGCCACATGAAGGCTCGCCCCCCGCGGTTGGCGATACAGGTGGAGGGTGTACGAGGTGCCTGCCTGTCAGTTAAACATGCGGGTGGAGGGTTGCACGAAGGTGCCCGCCCGCTGGTCGGTTGTGTGCACGGGTGGAGGGTTGCATGAAGGAAACCACCCATCAGTTGGCAAACTCGGGTGGATGGTGAATGAAGGTGCCTGCTCAATAGTGCGAAGGCGAAACAGTGAACTCAGGTAGGGGTGAAATGAAGGCGCCTGCCCGCGGTTGGAGTTTCGTGTGAGGCTACACAAAGGTGTTGCCAGGTGGAAAATTTGGCTAAGTGTGGAATGTAAGAGTGACCACCATGCAAGGCGTGCACGAGGTGGGCAGCTCGTTGGCAAGACACGAAGTCATAATTTTGGCTAAGTATGAAACTTGGGGTTTCCAAGGTATACTTGTAAATTGTAAAAGTTGAAAATATATTGAATTTGGGCAGACTCATGTTCAGGGAGTTTCCCCTCCCTTTATACTGTTGCAATTGTGTTATTTATGTATAATTGTTGTGGATAATGAATGTTTATGGGTGTTCATTAGTATAAAGGCTAATAATAATACTTCCTGAAGAAAAATAAACTAAGTATCGAATGTTAAGGCGTAGTCCATGAACATTAGTATTGGTAAAAATAAAGTGTTCGGTGGTGCCACACCTCGCTATAAGCGGTTGAAAGACTACTGTGGGTGTAGGGGCATGACAGTTGGTATCGGAGTAGCTGATTCACGTATTGAAGGTTGAACCTGCTACACAACTAAACTGAAGTGCAGTTGGTATCAGAGCAAGGTTGCTTGTGACAAAGTGACAGTGGAAACATGTACTTGCAGGTGAAGGAAGCTGGTTTCACATACAAGTGAGACAAGAGCTGGTTCGGTTTTTTAGAGAACTTGGTGAAGCTAGCGAAGGCTAAAAAGCAAATATGGTGGATGAATCTATGACAGGTGAATCTAGCCATAATGCAAGCAAATTCTTTCGGTACAAGGTGTTGGAACAAATGAGTAGATGGAATTCTTACTGGGTTTCGATGAACACTTAGAATATGAAGATTCGGGAAAGTTGTTCGGGACCAAGGAAGGAACTTGAAGAACTCAAGAGCCAATGCAGAAGTACGATGGATGGTGAACTCAAGGAACTTGATGAGGAGATCCGACAAAGTGGTCTTGGTCTTCAAGAGCTCTTGGATGAAAGAGCACGGTTAAGGAAGAAAAGTGCCATGGTGGAAGTCGAAATCGAGCAAATTAAGGAGAGGATAAAGAAGAAGCTTCTTGGTAAGAAGCTTGTTGTATTTGAGCAGGATGAGATCGACTACATTAATAGGCTGGGAACTCACTACCGTGACAATCTAGGGAACGTTCGAAAGCTTAGTTCTATGGAGGTAGTCAATGGACACTTGGTTGGTGCACTTGAGAAAAATGCGATGAAGGACAAGCTTGAGGGAAGTCAAGCTGAGCCAGGATCGAGTTGCTTAGAAGAGCCAAGCAAGGAAGTGAAGTGCCTTAGGAGGAATTTTGAATTCGAGCACAAGCCAATGGACACTTCTGAAGCTGAATTCTTGAAGAAGGTTGCTGATGTGAGACACAAGATAAAGCCGACAGAAGGAGGTGATGCCTTGAAGTTGAGTTTTGTGTAGGTGACCATGAAAGGCAAGATATTTGCAGCTTTGGTGGATATGGGGGCTAATCATAGCTTCTTGAGTAGGAAGGCAGCAAAGTCTTTTGGGAAGAAAGAAAAAATGGAGAGAGAGTGGAGTGCTTTCAAAGCATTCAACTCTACCATGAAGGCTGCTACTGGTGTAATGGAGAACACTCAGGTAAGAGTGGGATCGTGGTTCGGAAACTTGGACTTGAGGATCGTGGACATGGAAGATCATTCTATGGTGCTGGGGCAAGATTTTATGAGGCTTGCACAAGCCATTCCAATGATGGACCGGGACATTTTCTTGATCACAACTGAAGGGAGAACTATGTTGGTTCCAATGAATAGAAGGAGTTGCTTGGGGTATATATAGAGGATGAACTCTATGACTTTGTATCCCAAAATTCGAACGTGAAGCATGATGATGTGGAGCAAAGAGGACTTCGAAGTATGACTCAAACAACAAAGGAAGGGAAGTTGATTGACTTCGTTGCAAGAGCGAGGAAGAAGGAAGCAAGTGAGAGGTCTGTCTCACGAATCTTGAAGCACTTGGCAGAGACATCTTCTACTGATGATCTTCACAATGGAGTTGCAAAATAAGGGAGTCCGAGTACTACTTCAGAAGCAGTGGTTGGAGAGGATTGTGTGGGTAGAGATCTGACTGGTATAGTGGAGTTTTGCAGGTATGCTATGGGCACATATGACTTTCAGTTAACGAAAGATAAGCTTAGAGAGCTTGGGTGTACATGTGAGGAGGTTGAGGTTGTGCACAGATACTCGAGGACACAACATCAATTTCATACATGGGTGGATAAGAGTCAGGGAGGAAACTTCCTAGCCCTCCTTTTTCTATAAACAACCTTGGAGATGGGTTGGTGTAGGGACCTTGATTTGGAAGGGGCTGCACCAACTTAATAAGGGGGCCTTGGAGAAAGGCTTATTTATGACAGATTACAGACTTGGATGCAGATGACCAGATGTTGGGATGGAGTCTACTTGGGTTAGGCATCATGGACAACTAGAGTCATGGACATCAGGTTAAGGACAGGAGCATGGCAGTTTATGCAAGAACATTATGCAGGATGTCATGCAGAGGCTATTATGACATGGAGATGTATGAGCCAGCGGGAAGGTTGTACACTCTTGTGCAACAAGACCATGGGCTGGACATGTTGCAGATGGGATGGAGGTTCCATGGACCTGAGCATGGAATTTTGGAGCAGATTCTTGATGAATCCAAGATGTAGTAGAAGTCAGAGAAATACTAATGGTGGCTTAAGGCTGTGCATTCTTGTGGTTTGGGCATATGGTTGGATTAGCTACCCAACTAGTTCGAGTCATGAAGGGTACCAGTGTGTAGACAGATGGTAGTATCAGGTGGAGTATCTTGACAGGCAGACTACAAGATGAGGACAATACATGGTGGAGATGGTTGTTCTACATATGTTTCAAGGATAGTTGCAGGGTGTTGACCAACTGTTATCATGGATAAGACTGTTCGGATATGAGAATCTTGGTGGTAGGATGATTACCAGGATGGGACATATTGTCGAGGATGATAATGACTTCAGGTGGAGGAGGATGTAAGGACCTGCAGTCCATGCAATGGGCAGGATGCACATCTCGTGTGAAGATAGGCGAGTTGCAGCCAAACGAGCGAGCATACGATGTGAAATGCGCGTGGAGAAGGTTGGTTGGGTGAGTTTATAACGTGGGGACAAGCTGGGCAATGTAGGCAAGTTTAGGTGGGCGGTCCCGTGTGATGGGCGGGATGACCCAACCTTCAAACGAGTTTTACAAGTGAGGAAGGCGTCAGCTGGACATGGTGAATGAGTCGGCCGGGCGGCACAACTCGTCCACCTATATATAGATGGCATAGTTGGAGAGTTGAGGAGCAATCGAAGTCGAATCATAAAACAAGAATTCGAACAAGTCATTGGACGAGCTCGAGGTGCGAAGTGTAGGTGGAGGAGTAGGCGTAGAGGCGCGGTCGAACTACAGGTTGATGGCCTGCCCGCTGGGCAGACTTGCACGGGCTACACGAGTTGAAAGTGTTAGGTTGGCGATAGGAGTGGAGAGTCGCACAAAGACACACCCGCCCGCAGTTGGCAATACGGGTGGAGGGCCGCACGAAGGTGTGTCTACCCGTCGGTTGTGACACGGGTGGAGAGCCACATGAAGGCATGCCCGCCTGCTGTTGGCGATATAGGTGGAGGGTGCATGAGGCACCCGCCTGTTGGTTAAACATGCGGGTGGAGGGCTACACGAAGGCGCTCGCCCGCTAGTCAGTTGTGTGCATGGGTGGAGGGCTACATGAAGGCGCCCACCCGTCAGTTGGCAAACTCAGGTGGAGGGTGAACGAAGGTGCCTGCTCGATAGTGCGAAGGCGAAATGGTGAACTCAGGTAGGGGTGAAATGAAGGCGCCCGCCCGCGGTTGGAGTTTCGTGTGAGGCTGCACGAAGGTGTTTCTGAGTGGAAAATTTGGCTAAGTGTCAAATGTAAGAGTGACCACCATGCAAGGCATGCACGAGGTGGGCAGCTCGTTAGCAAGACACAAAGTCAGAATTTTGGCTAAGTATGAAACTTGGGGTTTCCAAGGTATACTTGTAAATTGTAAAAGTTGAAAATATATTGAATTCAGGCAAACTCATGATCAGGGAGTTGCCCCTCCCTTTATACTGTTGCAATTGGGTTATTTATGTATAATTGTTGTGGATAATGAATGTGTATGGGTGTTCATTAGTATAAAGGCTAATAATAATACTTGGTGAAGAAACATAAACTAAGTATCGAATGTTAAGGCGTAGTCCATGAACATTAGTATTGGTGAAAAGAAAGTGTTCGGTGGTGCCGCACCTCGCTATAAGCAGTTGAAAGACTACCGCGGGTGTAGGGGCATGATAGTTGGTATCAGAGTAGCTGATTCGAGTATTGAAGGTTGAACTTGCTACAACTACACTGAAGTGCAATTGGTATCAAAGCAAGGTTACTCGTGACAAAGTGACAGTGGAAACAAGTACTTGCAGGTGAAGGAAGCTGGTTTCACATACAAGTGAGACAAGAGCTAGTTCAGTTTTACAAAGAACTTGGTGAAGTTGGCAAAGGCTAAAAAGCAAAGATGGTAGATGAACCTATGATAGGTGAATCTAGCCATAATGCAAGCAAAGTCTTCCAGTACAAGGTGTTGGAACAAATGAGTAGATGGAGTTCTGACTGGGTTTCGATGAAGACTGAGAATATGAAGATTTGGGAATGCTGTTCGGGACTAAGGAAGGAACTTGAAGAACTCAAGAGCCAATGTGGAAGTACGATGGATGGTGAACTCAAGGAACTTGATGAGGAGATCTAACAAAGTGATCTTGGTCTTCAAGAGCTCTTGGATGAAAGAGCACGGTTAAGGAAGAAAAGTGCCACGGTGGAAGCCAAAATCAAGCAAATTGAGGAGGGGATAAAGAAGAAGCTTCTTGGTAAGAAGGTCGTTGTAATTGAGCAGGATGAGCTCGACTACATTGATAAGCTAGGAACTCACTACCGTGACAATCCAAGGGATGTTCGGAAGCTTAGTTCTATGAAGGTAGTCAATGGACACTTGGTTGGTGCACTTGAGTGTAATACGATGAAGGACAAGCTTGAGGGAAGTCAAACTGAGCTAGGATCGAGTTGCTTAGAAGAGCCAAGCAAGGAAGTGAAGTACTGATGAGCCCCAAAATTGGTAACAATTTGGGCTCATTTGGCCTCATTTTCATTGTTCAGCCCTTGTTCAAATCCATCATTTTCTATAGTTTATGCATTATTTCTAGTATGTTTGTGTCTTTGGTACAAATAAGGGAAGTTACTTTTCCTAGGTGGTTAACATGTGTCTATTTCAGGTTTTTTGACGTATTGGAGCAAAGTCAAAGCAATCATGAGCTATAAGGCAGCCAAGCCTTAAATTAGGACTTGAAGGAGGGATGTCTACGGCATTCAATGACCCTTCCTCGAGATTCTCACCTTCAGCTCCGAGCTCCAAAGACCACTGAGTCGAATCTAGAAGGCAGCCAATCAGCATTTAGAAAGGGGTTGTTTGACTCACATTTTGGCAGCCGAGTTCCACAGATTGAGGAGGCCAGTTAGGTCCCTCGTTATCTATAAATGTTGAGGCCTCGGCCTTCGTAAAAAGACTTTTGAACCTATTGTGTACTTTGTACTCCAGTGCTGCAGCAACTCTATTTCATTCTCTTGTAGCCATTTTTGGCAAAACTGTTATGACTCTTTTTGAATAATGAGAAGCAGTCTGGTTTCCTAACAAGTTTGAGTTTTTTTATAGGAGCCAAAGCTCTCAGGGTTGGGCCCAACCTGAGAGCCTAGGACTCCTTTCCGTATCATTGTGTTTCTTTATGTATCACTGTTTTTCTCTTTTATGCATTTGAACACCTTGTTGTTAAGTAGATTTTGTTATGATGTTGGGATAGATCATTGTTTATGAATGGTTTTGGTTTAGATGTTTTGGTAGAATAATAACAACAAGATCTCAAAGAAAAAGAGACAACTACACTCCTGGTTTCACCTTGGCCTTATTGGATTTGGGGCTGGAATTGAGGAAATAGTGCTGCCTCACAAAAACACTAGTTTGCTGCTTATGCAATCTTTTAGTGTGCTTGTTTTAGTTGTAGAGATTAGTCATGGGTTTGGACATCTGAAATGTTTCCTTACATAGATGGTGTACAAGGTTTTCTTCCCGAATAAAGTTGCTGCTCATTTATGTTGATTGATGGATAGAATATATTAGTTTAGGATTTGATCATTTGCATGTTTGTGTAGAGTTGATCAAGGCCCACCGTGCAGGGTATCCTCCTCCTTCATCCATCCCCCCAAAGCATCATCTAAGCCTCCTATTCTGTCTCATAACTAAGCTGCACTTTTTCCCATATATCCTTTGTGTCTACGAAACCTTACCTTCTTGCTCATCATTGCTTAGTAATCTTCGAGCCAAGTTAGCCTTCCACCAAACCTCCCACCAGTCCTTAGGCATTGTTTATACCCCTATCCTAACTTTAGATCCATTCATGCACCTTCCCTCACTCATCCACCTCCTAAAAACCGACTTCCAAGTTTCCTGTAGAAATTCTGAAGTTTCCTGTAGAAATTCTGAACTTTCCTATAGAACCCCTGCAGACTTCCTGTAGAAGCTCAAAAGTGAGGTTTTCTGATAGCCAAACCTTGTGAGACTCTGGGGAAGAGTGTTAGGGACCCCTTAGACCCTCTCTGAGCCTCTCCAACTACTTCCAAGCATTCCTCTTCCTTGGTCCACTCCTGCACAGTGAAGCACAGTTGAAGTATATGCATGTGAAAATCGACACTTAATCAAGAAAATACAAAAAGATACTTTCTAGAACAAAAGTAGACTAAGACATGTGCATTTTCCCTTTTTGAAGTAAATGGCATCTCATTCAGCAGTCTGTATTCTCATTATTGCATCAATAGAACTGGTTGGTAGAATTAGGGTTTGCTAGGGTTTGCATTCCTTTCTTTTGCTTTCAGTTTCTTTCCGCAAGTATATTAGCTCCCCTTTGAGTTAGCTTTCATCCATCATTTACAAGCTTCATCTAAGATCTTATCGAAGTTGGCTAAAGCCCTGGCGGACTTGTGCCAGCTGACCAAGTGACAGCCGCGACAAGATCTAGTACTTGTGCATACAGCACCTTCGCTTCCAAGTTTGTTACGAACAACCGGGTTGATAAAAGTAAAGAAGGGAGTCCCAGGAGTTGCAACATTATTGCTGCAATACTGGAGCCCACCAGTATGCTCATTTTTATATTGGTCTATTCCAATTGTACTTGCACACATGTCAAAAGGGGTTAAGTAGGCCATACATACACTATTTATCATAGGCCTTGGATAGGCCTATGGGACTAGTATTCTAAGAACATATAAAAATTCGAGTAAAAAATTTGGTGACTCCACCTTAGTATGTTTATTTTGGTCCTTTAATTTGTGTTTGAGTGTTGAAGAAATCTAACAATTCCTTTTATGTCTCTTTCTTTGAATTTTTTCAATTTCTTGAAAATTCCTCATCCCAAAGCTTAAGTACATCATAGATATAATATATTGGAGTCTATAATTACTCATTCACCCTTAATTTAATTTAAATTTGATGTGTTTGAAGTCAAATTTATGGTATTGAATCCAACCTTGAGTTTAATTCCTTGTTCAAACATTGGGGTTGAGTAAAACTTTGCTACCATTATGTTGTAATCCTTTCATTTCTGTCTATTTTTGTCAGTGTTGGGTCACTATATTCATATTATAATTGCATGCTTGCTTGTGGGTATGATTTCCTTATTTTTTCATGCATTTTTCTTTTTTTATATTCATGGTTTGTTTGAATGTTTCATTTTCAAATCTACTTATGAATATCTAGCATGATAAAGGAGAATCCGGTAAGAAATTTCATTTCATGTATGTATTGAAAATATCTAACCCTACTCTCATCAAGATTCATCTAAAGTAAAAAATTTCATAAGCATATCTTGCACATAATTCTTTGATTATTCAAACCAACACCATCTTAGTTTCACGAAATTACCTCTGACTTAATCAACAACCACTAAAAGAAAAGAAAATTAACTAGATTTTTCTTTTCTATGCTAGAATGTTCACATTACCTTAGGATATTATAGCCTTGGAATAGGTTGGAGAGGAAAATTTCTAAGGCCATAACACAAACATTAGATTCTTTGGTAGGGGAGTGAAAATCTATTTGCAATTCCACATTGTTTGGGAATCCCTTCTAACATAAGAATCAAGCATGAGGTATTGCTAGTATTGGTGGAGTGATGGTCCCACTTCCTTTGTTCTTGGTGGTGTGTTTTACACATCCATAAACTATTGTGGATATTCCAATGGAATAAAAAATTGAAATCTATGTTATTAGGGTGCTTCCACTAACTCTACCAATGGAAGGTACTCTTCCCACTTTTTTTGTTGATGCATCACATACATCCTCGGCATATCCTCTAGTATCATCTTGACCCTCTCTATCTGTACATTTGTTTGTGGATGATAATTCGTGTTGAAGGTCACCTCTATACCCAATCTTGCGAATAAATCTTTCTAGAACCTGGAAGTGAACTTAACATCCTTGTCTGACACAATCTTCTTTAGAACACCATGCAACCTCAATATCTCCTTAATGAATACTTGTGCTACATCACTAGCTGAATACATGGACTTCACCAGAATGAAGTATGCTACCTTTGTTAACTTGTAAACCACAACCATAATAAAATCATGTTGTCTAGATGTCCTAAACACACCAATAATGAAATACATAGAAATTACCTCCCATTTCCATTTTGGAATTGGAATCAATTGTAGTAAACCACCTGGATGCTTAATTTAGCCACTTCCTTCTTCATATTTATCCAATAATAGAACTTCTTTGCCGTTGTCAATGTCTTTTGATATCCTAGATGAACTGAATACAACCTAACATGAAATTCTATCAAGATAAGCTTCTTGAGCTCACTGTTGTCTAGCACATAGATTATGTTCCTAAACCTAATCAAACCATCTGTTGTAAGATGACATTCCACAGCCTGATCACCTGTATCTTGCTGTAACCTGTGCCTAAGCTTTGTATATCTATCATCCTATTGTCCTGCCTACAAGACCCCATCTTGTAGATCTGTCTTCTATGAACTCATAGCTGCAATGTGAGTTACCTTTACTCTTCTGCTAACAGTATCTGCAACCCTGTTCTCTTTCCCTTTAATGTACTTGATCTCCAAGTCCAAGTCACCAATAATGGCCAACCATCTAGCCTACTTGGAATTCAAATTCGGTTGGTCAAATAGGTACCTCAATCTACTATGATCCCTCATCAAGATGAACCATCTTCCAAGAAGATAGTGCCTCCACATCTTTAATGCATGGATGATTGCTACCAACTCAAGATATTTTTTTCACATAGTTTTGCTTGTGCTCATCCAATTTCCTTGATTCGTAACATAACACCTATCCCTCCTACATCAACATTCCACCAAGTCCTCTTTTACAAGCATCTGTATACACCAGAAACTCTTTATGCAGATCCATAATCTTTAGAACTAGAGAATTTGTCAACAATTGTTTCAACTCATCAAAACTTGTTGCAGAATCCTCTGTCCATTCAAATTTCTTCCTTTTTCACTACAATGATGTGACAGAATATGCAATCAAAGAGAATTTCCTAATGAGCCTCTTGTAATAAGTTTCTAACCCAATGAATTCCCTTACCTCATCCACATTCCTAGGAGCTTCTCATTCCATGATAGCCCTTATCTTATCTAGGTCCAATGTTATGCCTTCCTTGGAAACAACATGCCCCAAGTAATGTACCTCTTTCTGAAAGAAACTACATTTTATAATCTTGGAATACAAGTGATTCTCTCTTAGTAATATCAATATTGATGCTAAGTGTTCAACATTCTCTTCCTCATTCTTAGAATATATTAATATATCATCAATGAACACAATACCAAACTTGTCCATATAAGGATGCAACACACTATTCATCAAGTAGATAAAAGTAGCTGGAGAATTAGTAAAACCAAATGGAACTACAAAAAACTCATAATTCCCATACTTGGATCGAAAACAAGGCTTGTAGATTTCCTCTTCTTTGATGCATACCTGATGGTATCTTGATCTCAAATCAATCTTTTGTAACAACATTTCTCACTTCAAATGGTCAAAAAAGTAATCAATCCTCAAAAATAGATACATGTTCTTGAAGGTTACATTGTTCAACTTCCTATAGTCAATACACAACCTTAAATTATCATCATTTTTATTTACGAACAACATAGGTGCACCCCAAGGTGACACACTTGGCATGATGTATCCCTTGTCAAATATTTCCTTCAAATTAAATTTCAATTCCACTAACTTTGGTGTTCTCATCCTATAAAATGTCTTTGACACTTGTGATGCCCCTGGTACCAAATCATTAGAAAATTCCACTTCCCTATGAGGCAAAAAATCTAAAATGTTTGTGGTAAATAAATCCTAAAGTTGTTGTAAATCCAGGTACCTATTCAATACCTCTACATCCTCAACATCCTTACCTTTATCTCTAGAAATATGCACTGAAAATAACACACACTTTCCTGCGACTATTCTTTTTTTGCATAGTTATATCCATTCTAACTGATGTAGCCTTCTTCTTACCTTGCAAGATTATTTTTTCTCCATTGTCATCCAAGCACTCAATAGCCTTATCATAACAATCTACTTTGGTCCTATGAAGGTACAACCAATCAATACCCAAAAACATACTATATCATCCCAATAGAAGTAAATTCAAATGCACTAATGCAAGCATGCCATCCAACTCAAATGCACAAGCTCTTACGCAACGATGAACTCTTTTCTTTGTACATATATCCAACTAAACTAATAAAGACTCTGCAAGCACTTCTTTATTCAAGTCACACTTACACACCAAGTCAGGATTAAAATAACTATAATTAGATCCATGGTCAATCAAAATAAAAAAAGAAAATAAATTGATCACAAAGCTTACTGTCCATCTCGAAAACAGATGTCTGGTGATCAACCTGCCTGTTATCCAATGTTGCATAGATATGATGAATTATCTACCCAACATTCCCAACTGTCTACGCCTCCTGAGCACTGTAGATTTGAGGTCTACCACCCTGATTTTGCGGACAATATTTCAAAACATGATCCTTAACACATGTCCAATGTTGCAACTGTCTCCTACCATCACCTATACTCTGTTGTTCACCAGGTTGAGTTCCATTAAAATTATTGTAAGGTACAACATTCTCTTTCTTGCCTACATCCTAAGGTCTTGATTTTTTCGGCTGCCATTTACCTTTAGTCTTATATTTCCCTTTCCAACCTTTTTGATATTTTGTCTTAAACTTTGATTGTTCATAACAGTACTTCAACTTCCCAATGACTTCTTCAAGTGACCGAGGTTCATCATACTCAATCCAATCTTTAAATCTTGATGGTAATCCACTGACAAATATCTGAAGGATAACTGCATTAACCTTTGCTTATTTCTCTTATACCTGAATGTTTATGTCATTATCTATTTTGTAACTTCTTATTTTTCCCTTCAAAATACTCAATGTCTGCTATGTCAGTAGAGTACCCATCACCATTCTTCTCATAGAGGGAGAATCTTGTGATTTATATTCTACCATATTTCTATTCATCTTTGATCTTGTTGTTGCAAGCATACCATGTCATCTAAACCAAAATATAAACAAAATCAACATACCTCAGTATAGCTCAAGGGATGATATCTCATCCGCAAGACCAATTGAGATTATCACAATACATGTATAATCATAATGATAACAATATATAGAAATCATCTCAATATTCATCCCAGTTACCATGCATGATGTCACAAACTATAACACCAACTGGAAACAATGCATGCATAGCACATGTAAGCACTGTCATGCATAAAAAATGCATATACAACTGACGTGCATTCACGACAAAGACATCCCAAAAACATCACTTTCAACATATACATGAAAACACAACTACAACATTGAACATCACCATGCATTCACATCAAACACATATACAACCTATATGCATGCATGACAACCACATTTTGCCCATCCAGTCTAAGGGTTGAACCATGCTCTGATACCACTCTGTGGTATCAAATATCGTCCAAATGGAATTGAAACCAGACAATCCTGAAAGAGAATACAACCTGCTCTAATACCACTCTGTAACACCCTCCTCCCACACTTACCTAAGCTTACCGATCCACCAGGGTAAATATGTGACAAAGAGCCTATCATATGATTCAAACTCCTAGATCACCTTAAGGAAGTGGAACTGATGAACTAACGCTTCACAAACCTTCCTCAGGCACTACGGGGCCCCCTAGGAGCTAACCAACCACTCTAGGTGCCCAACCCTTTAGTTAGCTTAGCCTTCCATTGAACTAAACCCCCCATCGCTTAGATGAAAAACCATCCATATGATTGAAACCTTCAAGTCAGTCCCACAGAATTGCTTCTGAGGGACTGCAATCTTTTCTGTCTAGTTTTGTGCTACCGATCACAAGATTTAAGCAAATGTTTCAGGTTTAGGATCCAAACCCCTCCCTAGAAGTTGATGAAACACTCAGAAGTGATAAATATCAAGAAGACAAGGCCTCTAATGAAAAACTTGGACAAGGACCTAACCTGAACCATCCTAACCATGACAGGAATTTTGTCAAGCGCATCATGAACATGTAATGTACAGGTCATAAATACTTATCTAAGATTCGTCAAGAAGGTTTGATGCCCTCTCACAATAGCTTCTTTATCATCTATTAGGTCATACATTCATTAACATTTCATTTACTAAACAAAACATGATGAGAGTCATAACTAAAGTTTATCATAAAACCATGCTTATAACCAACATATAACTAAATAAATATCAATGATAGAATAATCATTAAATACAAATATTAACAAGTATAAATACTTATGAAACACAAGAGGAAAATATCTCTTATTAACATATGCAAAATCCAACCAAGCAAGAACTTACACGTACCACCTGACCTTAGATTGAGCTAAACCAAATATTTCTTTCAACCAATCACCCATGTGCCATATTCCAAGCATGAATGTGGGACTCACAACAAAACTGACCATGTGTCTCAGGATTTACTGCATATCCTACCAAAACTAGTCAATGATTTCTATACCTGAAGCATGAACCTATACAATTAGGATTTATTGTATATCTCGCTAAGGGATTCCTAGGCCCAAACAATAAACATACACTAACAAGCTTTACCGAAATCCTGTCATTACCGGTCTGGGGTTCACTAGGCATATACAAGCATCGATGCCTATAGGTATCTCCACCTCAAATGTGAGGAGTGTGCGCTTCTCCACCCTCAGGATTTACCGCATATCCCACCATATATCGGTCCAAGGATTTCTAGGCCTTTGGGAATTTCCCTCAAACCACCTCACTCAGTTTCAAAACCATCCAACAATCTAGCTCAATTGAATAAGAGAACCCCATCACAGCATGACTATTTGAAAATGGAAAGGCAAGGTTGAAAAACATTATCACACCTAGGAAAACCCATGCCAATGATAGCAAGAGAACCTGATACACACATGCATACACCATGAATGCCAAAACTAGCAAGGACATCATACATGCAACTCGATACCTATAAATAATCCCATTGTATCCGATTGATCCAACTCTTCCTTTCTTGATCTTTGCTTCCCTTTGCTTTACTTTCCTTCCTTTGCCTTCCTTTCACTAATGTTAGAGTGCTCCAAGAATGCTCTAAGTGTGCAAGAGTATTAGAGAATAGAGAGAACAACGAGAGCTCCAAGCTAAACTTGACAAAAATATTGCGAATTGATCCTCAAAATCTTTTTTTATCAATGAAGCCTCTATTTTCTTCAATTTCCATTATTTTTCCTTCATTTTCCTTCTCGCATGCAATCTATCAACTTTCTCCTAATTTTCATTATTTTCATAAATAAAATGTCAATTAATGCCTCACCTTACCAAACCCTTTGCCATTGTATTTGTCAATTTCCCCTTAGCCATAATGAACCAAATGAACACCCACTGGGATTTTTTTCCCAACATTCAACCTCGAACATGTGTCCTATGACCTTGGTCTTATTTTTCCTTTATTAACTTTATTACATGGATTTTTAACCCAGGGTTGTTATAGATTTTTTCTTTAGATGACAAAGTTTTTTTTTTAAAGGTGGAAGCCACGATAGAGTAAAGAGAGTTGGACTTGCAGTGTTCAACCTGTATGTGAAGACTATGTAAAAATGGGAAAATGCAAGAGCCTGAGACAATCATTAAAGAAACAACAAGAGTTATTTTAGATCTATTTGAACGAGTTGGAAAACAAAATGAAAAATAATGTCTTCGCATTGAAATGCATAAAGGAGTGCGTAGGTGAAAACATTATTCGCCTCATTTCAGATACAAAGACATCCATGGAGGCTTGGGATACCCTGAGAGGTTACGCTGAAGGTGGATTTGTAGCAGCATATCTATAGCGAGTTGAATAATTTTATGAATCTCACTTCAAAGTGGATGACAATGATGACTATGAAGAATTTGCAGAAGAAGCAGAGAAATAACACATAGATACTCCATAATCCCATTGTGCATAACTACAACTGGATGACAATCAAGTGAATCTAACAACAATGCTTGATGATGACAATGAAGTTTCCATTGGAGCTGCTAGTGTTATGGTGAATCCAATAATTCAATTGTTGATGTTAAGTTTGATGAAGACCAGTTCGCTAATGATGAATGGTTGCAACAAAAACATCTTGTTGATAAGCTATTATTTGGTGAGAGAAGCCCACTCGAGTATGAAAAGCAAGTGGAAGAAAACCTCTTTAAAGAAGCATAAGTTAGTGAAACAATGGAAGAAACAGAGGGAGAGAAGGAAACACAACGAGTGAAAGATCTCATTTGAGAGAAGAATGAACAAAATCGATATGGTTCTACAAATATTTTTAATCGTAACATTGATTTCTAGTGTGCAAGTAAGCAAGACAATTACGAAGAAGAATTAGAGTTCCTTGAAGCATGGCTTGCGTCACTATTGTTTTATAAAGTTTGCATAGAAGTTGCATAAATGAATGTTGAAGACAACATGGACAATCAAAACATTAAGGAAATTTTCATGTATTGGGGTTTTTAAAAGATATTTTTTTATTATAGATTTATGTTGTAGCAAATATTGTAGATGAAAATCACACAATAGAATATGAAATGTGGCAGAAATCCACATACAAGACAACTTTTGAAAAAGTCAAGGATATGCTTAGACAACCTGGAACAATGGAAGAGTTGCACCTACAAATAAAAAATATGAAATTTGAAGCCCACAATAAAAATAAAATGTTGAAGAAATTTAGCGCCCACAAGATCTTCAAGAAAATAAAAAGAAAAGGCAATCTAGATGATGTTAATTTTCTGTTAAAATTGTAAGCCTAGCTAAGACTTAGACTAAGAGACATCTTAGTTTAAATTTCTGTGGTTGTAATTAAGGAGGAGTGTTTGGAGAAACATATTTCAACCACCTCATAAGTGTTATAACTGTCCATCCAAGTGTCATAGTCGCTTTGAGTTTAGTCCAATTTAGTTAAGTTTAGTTGAGAGTTTCACTCTAATCATTAATTATTGTTGTCTCTAAAGTAATCTTATTTAATAACTATTGAGTAATATGAATATAGAAACTTCTTCTCCACAAATTTTGAATCTGTAACATGGTATCAGTACATAAGACTCCTTGAGAGAGAAACACAGATCAAAGACGAGGTTACATAAGAGTCTTTGAGAGAGCACTAGCGTGAGCTGTGAGTGAATGTGACGCAGTTGTGAGAAGCCTCTACTATTTGAAGAATTTGTTGTTGTGAAGAAGGTTGGGCGAGTGAGCGACTTCCGGGAATGAAGTGATTGCGTTGTTGGAAAAGAGTATCTGAATTTTGTTTAAAAAAGTTGCAGAGGATACCATCACACCTCAGCAAAAATAGAAAATGTGATGAAGACGAAGAACTTACGGAATTGAAAATTTCTTCGATTAATCACATTTGTTTGTGTCGGGAGGTGCAACATCAAGTCAGCACTAAAACTGCATGTTGTTGAGTAGAAAAATGCAATGAGGCATCACGAAGTTTGAATAGTCAAAACACTTCACATAAGTCAATTATCCGAATGCTAACACAACGTCAACCGTTGCTGCGTTATAGTAGTAAATTATAATAAAAAAAGGGCGCCATTCTGGCAGTTCCATGCAAGCGATCACTGACTAGGCAAGTTTGAATACAAGAGTCTAGATCACTAACGAAGACCGTAGAGCCAGCGTGTAGTAAGCGACCCCGAGTTTGAAAATTAAAGCACGAGACCACTACAGCACTCGGTGTGACTTTTGAAACTTTCGTTTGAGAGCACTAAGAATGGTTTTTTATACCATCGGTCAAAAGGTTTTCAAAAGTTGTCTTTTGTTGGAATTTTATTTTTAAAAAGGGGCACGACATATGAGCTGTGACATATGTTTCTCATGATATTATTAAAGCTCTTTTATAATAGATATTTTTGAAAAAAATGGGATATTAATTTAAAAAGGCAGGTATTTGCGTGAAACCAAAATTTGAAGAATCATTCATTGAGGAGCAAAGATTTTTTTTAAAGATGGAAGCTAGGGAGAGTTGGATTTGAGGAGCACAGTTTTTTTTTTTTAATGCGGAAGTTAGGGAGAGTTGGATTTGTATGGTTCAATTTGTATGTGAAGACGGTGTAAAAATTGGGAAAAGCTAAAAAGTTAAGAAAGTCATTAAAGTAATAACAAGATTTGTTTCAGATTTAGTTGAACTATTTGGAAGATAAAAGACAAAATAATATCTTCTCAATGAAATGTATAAAGGAATGAGTAAAGGCAACATTCTTCCCCTCATTGCAGATGCAAAGACAACTAAGGAGTCCTGGGATACCTTTGAGAGGAGTTTTGGTGTAGACGGAGTATTCAAGCTGAAAATGAAAGTGAATTTATAGCAAAAGATCTATAAGGAAATGAAGAATCTAGTGAATTCCACTACAAGGTGGATGATAATGATGACTATGAAGAATTTGTAGAAGAAACAAAGAAATAGCACACAGATCCTTTTGAATCCCACTATGCATAGCCACAAGTTGATGACAATCAAGTGAATGTTGTTGTTGATGTCAATGGAGTTGCCATTGGAGCACCCAGTGTTATGGTGAATCCAACAATTCAATTTACTCATGTTAAGTTTGATGAGTGTCAGTTCACTAATGATGAATTGTTGCACATGATGCAACAAAAATATCTTATTAATAAACTATTATTTTGTGAGAAAAGCCCATGATGCAACAAAAATATCTTATTGATAAACTATTATTTTGTGAGAAAAACCCATTTCGGTTTAAGAGGAAGAAAAACTCTTTGAAGCAACATAAGTCACTAAAATGGTTGAAGTAACAAAGGAAGAGAAGGAAGCGCAAGGAGAGAAAGCTCTCATTTTGGAGTAGAAAGAATAGAATCGATATGGTTCTGCAAATATTTTTAATCCTAACATTGATTTCCATTGTTTGGTAAACAAGACGGTTATGAAGAAGAATTAAAGTTCCTTGAAGTATGGCTTACAAGATCATGTTTCGATAAAGTCTATATAGATGCTACAAAAATGAATGTTGAAAACAACATGGATGATGAAAACATTAATGAAATTTACGTATTTGAACCCTGAAGAGATAAATTTTTATTATAGACTTATGTTGCAACAGAATATTGATGATGAAAAGCACACAAGACAATTTTCGAAGAAGTCAATAACATGCTTGAACAACTTGGAACAATGAAAGAGTTGCACCAACAAATCAAGAATCTGAAATTTGAAGCCTACAACAAAAAGAAAAAGCTGAAGCAATTTAGAGGCTACAAGATTTAGAAGAAAAGAAAATGAAAAGGCAATGTAGTTGATGTTAATTTTGTTTTTCAAATTGTAAGCCTAACTTAAACTTAGACCGAAACACATCTTAGTTTATATTTTCGTGGTTGTAATTAAGGGAGAATGTTGAAAAAACTAATTCCAATCACTTGTTAAGTGCTATAAATATTCATTAAGTGTCATAGTAACTTTGCGTTTAATCTAATTTACCATTATTAATAGTATTGTCACCTATGTAATCATACTCAACAACTACTTAGTAATGTGAATATAGAGATGTCTACTCCACATTTTTTCAATCCTTGTATCAGATCTCGGTCCGTATAAGGCTCCTAGAAAGCGCAGCAGAGAGGAGAGACGAAGTTGCATAAGACTCTTTGACAGAGCAACAAAGTGAGAAAACAAATGTGAAGTAGCTGTGAGAAGACTCCACTATTTAAAGAAATCGCTATTGTGAAGAACATTAGGCACGTGAGCGACTTCATGGAATGAAGTGATTGCATTGCTGGGAGAGAGTAGTCTGACTTTTGTTTAAAATATGTCCAGAGTATACCATCGCACCTTCACAAAAAGAGAGAATATGCGACGAAGACGGAGAACTCACTAAACCGAAAATTTCGTCATTTAATCGCATTGGTCTGTGTTGAGAGGTATGAGATCAAGTCAGCACTGAAACTGCATGTCGTCTTCGATTAATCAGAGTTGCCTGTAGGTGTGATATAAAGTCAGCACTGAAACTGCATGTCGTCTTCGATGAATCGCATTTATTTGCGTCGGGAGGTGCGACATCAAGTCAGCACCGGAAACTGAAACTGCATGCCGGTGATTCGAAAATTGCAATGACGCATCACGGTGTCAAAACAGTCAAAACACGTCACTTAAGTCAATTCTCGGAATGTTAACGCAGCCTCAGCTGTAGGTGCATTATAGCAGTAAATTAAGAAAAAACATGCGCCATTCTTGCGGCTCGACGCAAGTGATTCAAGCTAATAACCGACTTTACAAGTTTGAAGAGAGGAGTCTGGATCGACGAAGACGTCAGAGCCACCGTGTAGTAGGCTACCCCATGTTTGAAAATTAAAGCACGGAGCACTTAAGTTGGAAGCACTAGGCCACTAATATTATGTGCGACTTTTGAAACTTTCGCTTGAGAGAACAATCGTTTTATAGCATCGATCAAAATGTTTTAAAAAATCGTCTTTTATTCAAATTTTATTAAAAAAAAAGTGGCACAAGCTTATGACCCATGCTTGTCAGGATATTATTATTAAAGCTCTTTTATTATAGATATTTTTTTTAAATGGGATATTAATTTTTTTAAAAGTCCATTAGAAAAAAAAAGTGGTGCATTTTAGTGAAATCAAAATTTGAAGAGTCATTGTTTAAAGGGGAGAAAAGTCTTTTATTTTTAAAAAGGGGAAGCCAAGAATGAGTAAAGATTTAACTGGTATAGAAAATATGAGTGAAATATTTTTACTAATAGAGAATTGTAATTTTTTTTGTAAGCTTTGGTAGGACTCTCCGATTTACATGTCCATTACATACCCCACTACAGGGGAAGGGTAGCCCAATATTTGAACCCAAGACTTCTGGTTCGGTGAGACTTCATTTCCACAGCCACTCCCACTTGAGCTACCCCATATGGACAATAGAGAATTGTAATTTATTTTAAATGTAATAATATATATATTTTCTTTCCATTTAATTTAAAAATATCATGTTTACTTGGGTTAATCTAGTTTGTACATCAAATTGGTATATAAAACTCTTTTGTTTGTGGAATAAAAGGCTTACTTCTTGGCAACAATTGACTACTAAATTCTATAAAAGTATACATAAAACTAACACATAATAATAAATTAAAATTTAATTAATTTTTACAGATTTTTATTAATATAATATATATTATAAAATAATCATTTCGATATTTACTATAAATTAATATTTATCAAAAAATTTAAATATAATTACACTAATATGTATAGCCAATAAAATAAAATAAAAGTTTTCTTAAGAAAAATCTAGCTCACTGATTTCATAAGGATGTGCTACTGACAGCTGGAATATATCCTATCAAATTTTGTTTTTGATGTCCTTTGACTTATACGGGAGCCATCTTCCTACTTGCTCACATTCTGCCTGGATTAATGAAGATTTATGCTATGCATATGTACTTTTTTTTTTTAATTTAATAGAAGCAACATTTTTTCTTCTTAAAAAAATATACTATCAGTTTTCACGCTATATGTCTTTGTCTATAAAATATCAAGAAAATATACTATCAGATTTCACGCTATATATCTTTATCTATAAAATATCAATGGTTCTTAAGAATTCTGGAATATATAGCATTCTGTTAAAATAATATCTATTTTAACCTACATCCAATATATCCCATTCTGTTCCAATAATATCTATTTTAATCTCCACTCTTTTCACAAAGATGTGATAGTGTAAGTTGGAATATCAATTTTCCTTTGAAATATAAAGTTTATTTAAATATATTTTAAAGTATACATCACATAATTGTTTTATTATAAAATTCTATAATATTTTCGTCCACGCTTAGATACCATGGTAGGATCCCACCATCAAAATTGTGAGATAGCGGTGCACTAATAGATATCAAGTTTCGGCTGATTGGATGGTCAATTAGTGATCGGATACTTCTCTGTAAAAAGGAAAAAATTCCTGTAGTCTAATTGCATTGCTTTTTTCTTAAAAATATGAACATTTTAGTCAGTTTTTGATAAATTTAGGTGTGTAAATTTAGGTTAAATTTTAATATTTTAGATAATTTAGAGATTTTTGATGGTGTAAAATTTATTGTTATTTTCAAAAATATGATTCAAATACTAATTAGATCAAATTTGTTAATTTTTTTTCGCAAAATTCTAACAAAAATAAACAATTCGTGAGCCTTATCCAAAAAAATCAATGGTATGATCCTCCTCTGTTGGAAAAACGGCGCCAATGATCATTTCCATGATCTGATACACCTGTGCTAGAAAAAACCAATGATCAATGAGCTGTATTCAAGTGCAAGGAGAATTTTTTTCTCAGCCACACAGTAAATGTTCGCTCGTACAAGCATATCGTCCAAATTTTCTACGCACTTAGGTGAGCGTTGAGCTGTATTCAAGTGCAGGGAGAATTTTTTTCTCAGCCACAGTAAATGTGCGCTCGTACACGCATATCGTCCAAATTTTCTACGCGCTTAGGTGAGCGTCAGACATTCCGTCACATAGTTATCACTATATGGACACACAAATTTCGTCACTCGGGGACCACAGGGAAACGAAAAAATAGTAATATAAATAAGTCCATTAATCAATCCATATTCTAACGTAGAGTTTGGCCTTCTCGACCGACAAGATGCAGGTCATCAACGTCGACATAGAGATGAAGAATGCCTTCTCAACTGAAACTCATGAGATAATTAATCGCAACGAGGAGGAGCCATCCATGCGATTAATATCCAATGGAAGAAATTATTTTGAGGTTCCACAACATTACATCCAACCTCCTGCCGAGCGACCCAGGCTGGATGAAGTAGTCCCTTCTTTGGACTCCATACCTGTCGTGGACCTCCAAGGTCTCTTGTGCAATTCTACTAGAGCCGACGTTATTCAACAAATTGGCCGGGCCTGTGCTGAATACGGCTTCTTCCAGGTATCTGCTCTCGTACTCTTATAACAATTTAATTCGCTTTCTTAGCTCGACCTATTGTTGTCTGCATATGATTATGTCAGGTTGAAGGTGGTTCAACATTTTCTTGCTGTATATATTGTGGTGCATGAACAGATAATCAATCATGGCATTCCAGATACGGTGAGTAGCAGGATGCTACAAGTAGGGGAGGAATTTTTCACAATGCCTGTGGAGGACCGGATGGAATACTATTCCGACGATCCGTTGAGGAAAACACGTTTGTCGACGAGCTTCAACATCAATAAAGAACAAGTCTTCAACTGGCGGGACTATCTGAGGCATCACTGTTATCCCCTGGAAGATCATGTTAACACTTGGCCCTCAAAACCTGCTGATTATAGGTATGTATGTAGCGTTCACTAAAGATGCAGTATGGTATTAAGTATGGTGTTTTCTTACGAAATTTCTTACTAAAATGTTGGTAGGATCGCTCGTTGTTGATGAATATGGCAGAGAAGTGTGCAGCCAGTATTGCAGAGAGGTAAGGGCGCTTGCTCTGAGATTGCTGGAGGCAATATCGGAGAGCCTGGGACTGGAGGCCGACTTCCTAGACAAAGCACTGGGAAAACACGAGCAACACATGGCTGTAAACTACTACCCGAAATGCCCCAATCCCGAGCTTACGTTCGGTTTACCAGCCCATTCCGATCCCGATGTCCTCACACTTCTTCTCCAAGATGAGGTACCCGGATTACAAGCGCTCAACAACGGGCGCTGGATTGCTGTGAACCCCATTCCTCATTCTTTTGTTATCAACATCGGCGATCAATTACAGGTTCCATCAATCTGCTTTCATTCCACTTAATCTCTTCTTTTGATTTAACTTTTTATTTGTAGAATCCATGTGCCCATGGTGTGTGACCTCAAAATAATTGATGTTGGAATGCAATTATGTATGTGCAGGTTCTGAGCAATGGAAGATACAGGAGTGTGTTGCATCGTGCTGTGGTGAGCTCTTCAAAAGAACGTATTTCAATTCCCACATTTTACTTTCCTTCTCCTGATGCAGTCATCGCTCCTGCACCGGCATCGATTGACGACGAGCATCCTGCATTGTTTAGAAGATTCACGTGCGACGAATATTACCAAAAGTTCTGGAACAGCAAACTGCAAGGAAATGCTTGTTTGCAGTTATTCTCCCATCATTCCCAAATATCGGAGCTTTCTTATCACGAGGGCGACGACCTTTGAAAATATGCATGCATCTAATTATGGGATTTATATCTCCTTTCTTCTTGCTTAATTGTATTTGTATTATTTGATATTAGAGGACAGCTTGGGATAATGTAATCGGATTCATATCTAATGCCAGGGAATTGGATTATGCGTTTAATATCCAAAGTATTCGAGTCTAAGTTGTTTTCTTCTCCTTGTTTTATTTCGCTCTTCCGCGACTTATTTTGCGATATTTGGAGCCTTTTTTCCAGGAGGAAAAAACTCTTACATTTTCATTAATAAGAAATGTTAACATTTTTATTAGTAAATAAGAAATGTTAACATTTTTATTAGTAAAACATGTTATAGATTATTGGAGATTTGGTTCACATTACAGAGTATATTTTTTTTATGAGAATATCCCAAAAAAACAGAACAGAGTCCGACCAAGAAATGTCATCCAAACAGAGCATATACCTAGGTCCGGTAGAGCTTACTCTAATTAATGAGACATATTGCATAAGATCAAAAAGGAAAATTACCACAACAAGGCATCTAGTGACAACTCTACAACTAGCATATAAAGTCGCAACTAGCACATAAAGTCACAACAATAAATACCTCTCTTGTAGAAAGATAAAGTAGATATGAGATGGTTCCCTTCTCTATAACCAAGGATGGACATAGCAAAAGAGTTCATGTATTCCTTCTCACCAAGGATGGACTTAGCAAAAGACTTCATGTATTCTTTCTCATTTTTCAATCTCTTTACCCAAGATTCAAGTTCAGAGACCTTTTTATGTTTGTCTTTTCAATGATCTTAGCTCGATTGATGTTCAACCAAATTCTCTTTGCAGCATTTTATTAGGCTATAGATAGCCTCCTTGCATTCTGCAAGGGAACCATTCCTTTACCATATGCTGCAGTGTCATTCTTCCACATAGAAATATCAACCCTCAACTAGAGGGATTCATCTAACTGCATGCAATCTTTTTGGATTCCAATCATCTAAATCGTAGGTTGCACCTCCTCTATTCACATATCTTGAATAGAAAATCACTCTATTTTTATTTCCCTATCTTGAATAGGAGGTTCCTTTATTTGTGTTGCAACAAAATTGTGACTAGTTTCTTGAAAGGCTATGGGTAGATCTTTTCATCATAGGGTAGTTCTTCACTGCCTCGTAGCAACATCTTCTAGCTCAAGCCCAATATGAGGAAATGGTTCAACCAAATTAACATGTGATTCAATAACAATATTAGGGGACAAGGGAGGAGTAGCAGCAAGGCCTTCCTCATCGTGCACACATTAGTCAATAGCTTGTACCAATTTGTCTAATTTTCCTTGTGGTTGATAATCTAGTAATTTCCCCTTCATTTGTCTTAGTTTCCTCTTTAACATGTGATTTAATTTTCTCAACTTATGAATTATTTAATGTTTGCAAAGAAGGATGGATTTAGATGCAATTCACTCAAAATTGCATCTAGTAATCCTTCTCCTCGTGCTCTTGATTGGTCTAATAGGTTCTTGTGGAACAAAATCCTCAAATTCCCTACTAACTATATATTTTGCTTCAGTGACAGTAGTTGTGGCTATTTTAGAAATTATTGTATCTATTGTATCATCACCACATTCCTTTCTTGGTGCTTCAAGTCTTTTCCAGGCTTCTTTTTCCTCTTCATGGTGTGAATCATTTCCTTTAATGGATACTTCTTAATTATTTCAACATCATTGTCTTATGAACAAGGACAAGGGGAGGAACATTCTTACTCTGCTGGGCTTGTAAAGGGTTATTACGATACCTTCTTTTCTTGTCCCTTAATTATTTCTTTGAGCAGGCAATTTAGAAACCCTTCCCATTTCCATTGCTTCTATGATAATAAGTAAATTACTAGGAGCTTAATTAGGCCATGGTGTGAGATGCATGTGGTAGGATTCCTAGATATTTCAATGGAGTTCACCATCTATTGCAAGGTTTCTAATAAGAAGTATGGGTTGTTGATTACACTTTGCTGTCAAAGATGAGTGAGATTTTGTAAAGTGGTACCCAAAGATTGCACCATGCCTACCTTCACAAGAGATATACTTTTATAGAAATTAAAAAATATCCTTGGTATAACTCAAAATGACACTCCCTTGAGCCTTAAAGAGAAGAAATAGAGGAAGACATCTAGAATGTAGCAAAAATTTCAAAGAAACCCTAGAAAAAGTCATATTTTACTCCAATGTCGTCACTACATTGATAAAGAGAGTTGCAATGCTCCAATTGGCCTGGAAAGAAGAGTTGAGTGCTCCAAATGCATAAGCATAGAATACTAAAGTTTCTAGTGTTGCTAATATGCATATATAGTGGTTTTAAAGTCAAAAGGTGATCAAATCAAAAGACAAGGATGAAAGGATGAAATTGGACTAAGTCAATAAGTGACCATATTCATGTAATTACTTTTTAAACTCATATATAGAAGATAATTTATCCATGATGCAAATGAGGAGAAGTGGACATATTCAAGAAATCAATTCCGCCTTTTGATAAGCCAAAACTACTAATGAGTCCAAATGTGAGTCTTGGTGAGAGGAGGGGCTATATACAAGGATATTGACAAGCTCAAATATTGTAACCATTTGGTATGATAGAAGAAATATTATTTCCTTCCATTTATTTATTGTTTTTGTTATGCAAATTTTCATGTTTTGATGATTTTGATTTTTGCAACACTAGTTTATTACTACAGGTTGTAGGATTCGTGCATTCTAGTTGTCTATTGGTAGTTACGAATGTGAGAACTAAGGAAAAAGATCTCAAAGGTTCCAAATACTTAGAGAAATTGTCCACCAAGTTTCCAAGAAAAGGTATGCTCCTCATTTTTCTATTTGTCTATTCTGATTTTGCTTGCACACACATCAAGAGGAGTTGAGTAGGTCATAGGTACACTATCTATCATGGGCCTTAGATAGGCATATCGCACTATTATTCTAAGAACATAGAAAAATTCGAGTGAATGAAATTGGTGACTCTACCTTAGTATGTTTCTTTTGGTCCTTTACTTTCTCATTTGTTTTCTTCATTTCCTTTTTATTGCTTCCTAATGTTAATTGGGAATTCTTGGAGGATGCAACCTACAAATTTTAGCCTAAAAGATAAATATTTGAGCTCAAAACCCTTTTAGTTCTCCTAATGGACATTGAAAATAATTTAATCCATGTTCAATACCCCACTGTATCCTTGACAAAGAATTTCAATTCCATGGCTTCTCCTTGACATAGTCTTGAAGAAATATAACAATGTTTTTTATGTTTCTTTCTTTGAATTTTTTCAATTTCTGCAAACTCCTAATTCCAAAGCTCAAGTCAATCATAGATCTAATATATTGGAGTCTCTACTTACTCATTCGCCCTCCAATTCACTTAAGCTAGGTAGTCTTGAAGTCATATTTATGGTATTGAATCCAGCCTTGAGTTTGATTCCCTGTTGAGACATTGGGGTTGAGTAAAACTTTGCTACCATTACCTTGTATTCCTTTCATTTTTGGCTATTTTTTTGAGTGTTGAGTCCCTATATTCATATTAAAATTGCATGCTTTCTTGTGGGTATGATTTCCTTATTTTTGGTACATATTTATTTTTTCTTTTCATGGTTTGCTTACATGTTTTATTTTCAAATCTAACTTGTAAATGTTTAGCATGATAAAGGAGAATGTGGTAAGAAATTTCATTTCATGTATGTATTGAAAATATGTAACCCTATTCTCATATAACTTCATCTAAAGTAAAAATTTGCATAAGAATATCTTGCACATCATCTTTGAAGATTCAAATAAACACCATTCCAGTTTCATGAAATTACCTCTGACCTAATCAACAACCACTAAAAGAAAATAAAGTTAACTATATTTTCCTTTTCTCTGCTAGAACATACACAATATATTAGGGTTTCAGGGCCTTAGAATAGGTTGGAGAGGAAACTCTCTAAGGCCATAACACAAACACTAGTTTCTTGTGTAGGGTAGTGAGAATCTATTTGCAATTCCACATTGTTTGGGAATCCCTTGTAACACAAGGGTCAAGCATGAGGTCATGCTAGTATTGGTGGTGTGATGGTCTTACTTCCTTTTTTATTGGTGGTGTGTTTTACACATATCCATAAACTATCGTGGATATTCCAAACGACATATTATCATGATAGATAAGATAAATTATACTTAAAATTCTGAAATCTATGTTATTAGGGTTTATTTCTCTCTAGATTTTTAGATTAGCGTTTATAGCATATGCATGTAAATTAAAATTAATGTAGAAAATGAATAATAGTGAAATACAAATTCATGAACCACATTTGAGATAAAATATGTCATGGGAAACCCCTTCAAGAGAAAACCCAATTTGAAGGTGAGATCGTTATGCTCTCTTGCTCTAAATAGGAAATGGTTTTGAGTACAAAGAAATATGGCATGTGGCACGTGACCTACTATACTACACAAATCCTCTCTATATGCATCGTCCCTATCCGTCTTGGCTACTCTTCTCATCTATGGAATAACATACACTAAAAAAGAGTGGAACCCTTTTTCCTCCTATTAGATAGATTATAACACAACCCGATGACCTACTAGTTGTTAGGTTCGCCTCCCTCGACTCTTAAAAAGAGTTACAATATGGATTCTTCTAGAGTGTAATTCATCATGATAACATAGCTAGCCTTCTTTCCATAAATAATAGGGACTAACATGGCATTCTCTTGAATTATGGTGGTGAAAATGGAAAGGTCGCTTTCAAGTGGCATAAATTTTGGATACAGACTTTGATTGAGATGATTCTTGCACCATTCGAAAGGTTTATACATGTAAAATAGGAAGAAAAGGTATACTTCTAAAGTGACAAAGTTTTACCCCCAGAAAACATTGTTTGATGCCTCAAAATCCTCCCAGAAGGTTTCAAACCCCAATTTGTCAAATAGGGTCACATCGATAAAAATGGCTCTATAAGATAACTTTTTCCTCTATAAAAGCATCAATATGGATGAAAATAAATATAATGATCCAATATAGATAAAATCTCCCCATTTTGGGGGGATTTTTGTCCTTATAAGCTTCAATTGAATGAGGTGAGGAAATGTTTCCTGCATCTTCACTCGGGTGTACCATTTAGCTTTACTTAGAAGTTGTCCTTTCAACCCAAGATGAAGAAGCTCATGTTACCCGTGTCTCATAGACCTAGACTTCTTCTGTAAAAATATATCTTTATTCAACTCTTCTTGAGCATATAGTGCCAAATCCTCTAGAAAAGGTTGGACATGTTTCTCTTCATGATCCAACATAGAAGGTTGGTAGAGTTTTGGAATCTCCACATTCACAATCAAGCAATGCACATGTATGGGGGTAGACTGAGTATGCAAGCATTATCTCCTACCTTTTCCAGTGTCTCATAGGGACCATATTGTAGATCCTTTATTTTCTTACCAGGACCCTATAGCCTCTCCTCATTCAACTGTAACCATACTCTATCTCACACCTTGAATAACTTCTTCATTTTATTTTTATCATGCCTTTTCTTGTATTTTTCCTGTGACTTTTGTAATGTCTCTTATACCTATATATGTATTTTCCTACTCTTCTCAATAAAATTTTAAACCCTCAAGGCATCCCCTATAGGATCCTCCCTTACTTCTCATTTCTTGTCATGTGCAATATCCAAAGGTGAAAGTGGAAAATATCCAAAAAACATTTCAAATGGGGACTTACTAGTAGAAGTGTGAACTATTATAAGAGTTTTGTATATATACCATATTTTCACCTTAGGTATTTAGATGCTTCTGATTGTAACCCCTTAAAAGTTTCACCAAAGTCTTGTTGACTACTTCCATTTTTCCGTCCATCTATGGATGTAATGTTGTATACCTCTTCAACATTTTGTCCATTTTTTTCCACAATGTAGTCCATAATGCACTAAGAAATCTCGTGTCTCTATCTAAAATAATGCTCCTTGGTATCCCAAAATACACCCATACCTGTCCAAAGAACACATTTATTGCTTCTTTCCCATTGATGGTATTTTTATAGGGCATTAGAGCACACACCTTATTGAACCTATCAACTACCACAAAAAGGTAGTCATGTCCCTGCCTAGTTTTTGGTAAACCTCCAACAAATTCCATGGAAATTATTTCCCAACGATGAGTGTGTATAGGTAAGGGGTGATATAGACCTTTATTTATGTTACTAGGCTTGCTAACAAAGCATTCATCCTCTTATAAACCTATCTAATTTTTCTTGCATCTTGGGTCAATACACATACCTCTACAAGTTGGTCATTTTATTCCCTTCACTAAAGTTCCTTGCAACATTGGAGGTGTGATCCTCTTTAATCCATGAAAATAGTTCACCTTTAGGAACACATAAATTATCTATCTTGTAGAGTAACCCATCCTATAGATGGTAGTGAATGGTGTTGTCACCATTGTGCACATGACTTTATCCTTGTAGCTTCTGAAACACCACCGTGATGTCCTCATCCTCTAAATATGCCTCTATCTATGCATCATGGGCGAATGGTTCCATGTGCATTAGAGTTCCCAAAGATATGATATATGATGTGGGTGGCCTTGAAGACATGTCAAAAAACTTGTTTGTGATGCCCTTCTTATAGTTGATCACTAAATGAAACTGTTGTAGAAATCCCATCCACATGTAATGCTTGGTCTACTATAACTTACTTTAGGCCTGTAGTTATTGTATTAGCTTGTGAAATATATGGATTACTATTTCCTTTCCCATAAGATAGTTCTTCCAATTCTTCATAGCTTGCACTAGGGAATATAGATCCTTATCATAGGTAGAGTAGTTAAGAACTTAGCCATGAAATACTTGATAATGGTAGCATACGGGCCTTCCGTCTTACATCAATAGCACTCCCATAACATACACACACTCTCATCTATCTCCACTTTTAAGGGCTACTACAAGTTTGGTAATTTCAGAATTAGTTCCTGGCATATCTTCTTTTTTAGCTCCTCAAAGGCTCTCTGCTAACCCTTTCCCCATTGGAAACACTTTTCACTTTCTATGTTGGCATGGAGTGGTGATGATACTATTAAAAACATGGCTATCAATTTCCTCAAGCAATGTTCTACGGAATGAAACTCCTAACCTTAGAAACATTAGTAGGCACTGGCCATTTCATGATGGCCCCCATCTTGGCAAGATTTATCTTCAACCGTCCTCCACCTATCACATACCCTAGACAAACCAAATATTATTGTGCAAACTCACACTTCTTGAGATTTTTCAATATCTAGTGCCTCTTTAATGTCTCTAGCACTTGTATCAAATGTGATATGTTCTCCTCCTAGGTAGCACTATATCCCAATATATCATCCAAATGGAAAATAACAAATGAATCTATAAAAGGGTGTAATTTATCATTCATTAACCTCACAAGGGTAGTTGGTGCATTACATAGGCCAAATGGCATGAATGACCACCTATACAAACATTTTCTGGTTTTGAAGGTGGTCTTCTAGGTATTTTCCTCTAACTTGAACCTAGTGATATCTAAACTTTAGGTCTAGCTTGGTGAAGTATTTCACTTGTTGTAACTAACTAGCATTTCATCTATCTTGGGTAGGGGGTACTTGTCTTTTAGCATAATATTATTCAGTGCCCTGTAATCAATATAAATCCACCAAGTACCATCCTTCTTTGGTATAATGATGTTGGGTGACCCACATGGTGATATACTTGGTCGAATGAAACCTTGCTCTAGTAGTTGTTGCAATCATTTCTTGACCTCACTTGCTTCTATAATAAACTACCTACACAACCCAATGTTTGATAATGGGGAGTATGAAAATAGATGGATCTGGTGCTCCAATTCCCTCTTGGGTGGTAACCCTTTATGCTCACAAAACACATTCTTGGGTTACTTAGAATATCTTATATTCATTGTTTATATTTATTAGTATACCCCTCTAGGGACGTCTTTTCTCTTAGTGACTCTTCTGTAGATTTATTCTCTCTTAAAAATACTAAAACATACTTCTTGCTAGAAGTGATCAATTTCATGGCTTGTTTGGCACTGGTTGACTCTCCACATGAATATTTCATCTTGCATATACATGTATGTAACTCCAAACACCACTCCACATATGGCAAGGGGAACTACATATAGTTAAAATTCATCATTAAAATCAAAATTGATAGAAAACCTATTTTTTCATTATTTTTTACCTTTAACTTTGTATCCTTATTTAATCATCCCAAAGGATATGGGCTTGGGTGATCATGAAATTATAATCCAAATTTGATTACTAACTCTATTGCAGCGATACTTTCTTGTGATCCTATGTCAAATAGAGAATCAATCTGTGTCTTCTTGACCTATATCTCTATATGGAAGAGTTTGATCATTTCCTTTTCTTCCTATTTACGAAGGATACTCAAATTCACTCTTTTTTCATTGACGTAAAAAAAATCTTCTCATCCACATCTGAGTTTCTTTCAACATGGTTGCTTGAATAAATAGCCATGAAATTCTTCTTCTTATTATGTTTCATTTTGTCCTTCAAGTTAAGCTCTTGATGCGACTTCCAACACATCTCATCTATATGATCATTAATATTGCAGTGGTTACAATGGTTACTAGGATCCTTCCACTAATGTGATGTTGGTATTATATTTTTATCTTTTCCACCTTTCCACTTCTCGCCCCCGCCACCCTAGAATCATCCTTGTGCTCCTTATGCTTTGATCCACTTGATTTTTCTTTCTTTAAGCCTATGTTCTCTAGGTATTTTGCCTGAACACAAACCTTGTCCACTGATATAGGATCGAACCACAACACTTGCTTCTGAAAATGGCTAGGTAGACCTCTTAGATACTGAGAAGCGCATATGGGTTCTTTATGGAGATACCCAACATTATGGCCATACTTTTGATCTTTCTAGTGTACCATTTTGACACTTTGCCCCTGCGTTTTCTTGAAGTAATGCCATCAGATTCACAATTTCTCTATATCCTAATAGGGTAAAATTATGATTTTATGAGCAATTTAAAATCCCCCCTCTTAGGCACTGGAGCATATCCCTCCAACCTCAATATCTTAGTGTGGGTTTCCCACCAAGTAAGGGTATGGTACTCTAATTTTAGTTGTGTAATTGAAATATTTTATTCTTCCTCTATATGATGAACACTGAAATAAAATTATAATTCTTTCACCCAGTGATTTAGCATCAAAGCATAGATATCACCTTGGTACAACTTGACATCAACCTTCTCTTCCATTTTAAACAAGGAATGTGAATGGTTCATGACACTCGAACTGCGTTAATCTCTTTCGGTTCCTTTCTTTGACTCATTCTTCATGATATCTCGATATCCCTTATGATTTATCCAGTATATTAGATTCACCATATTCTCTAAATAACTTTAGCTTATTGCTCAGGGTCGACACGAGGAGATCCACATAACAACTTATGTTTACAACTTGTGCTTCTAGCCATGAAAACCTCTCCTCTAGAGGATCACAAGGGTTATTCACATATTAGTTGGCCATGACTAGGGTTTTATGACTTTTGGCTTAGTAGTCCTAGAGCCCTTGTAAATATTTACAATGTATCTAAAGTAACCTTCTCTGATACCAATATTATCCATAAACCATTGTGGATATTCCACTAGATAGTTCGTCACAACATATCTGATAAATTATAGTTAAAAATCCAAAATCTATGCTATTAGGGTTTATTTTTCTTTAGATATATGGATCTATAGATTAGTGTTTATTGTGCATGCATGCAAATTAAAAACTATGTAGAAAATAGACAAAAAAATATAGAAACTCACCAACTACATTTGACAAAACAAATATCTTTGTAAACCCTTTTGGGAGAAAACCGAGTGGGAAGGTGAGGATGCTCTAGTCTCTTTCTCTTATTAGAAAATGGTTATGAGTACAAAGAAGTATGGCCTATGGTCATGATCTACTACAATACAAAAATACTATCCTTATTCTCTCTTTGTATCCCTCTCAGCTACTTTTCTCATGTATGGAACAAGATAGACCTAAAAAGAATAAAACTCATTTTCTTCCTAGTGCCTTGATTATAACACAAACTGGCAGCCTACTAATGGTTAGGTGTGAATCTCTCAACTCTTATCCAGAGTTACAATATGGACTCTATTAGAAACCTTGAGAATCATTAAGACGGGTGGGGGGTGAATCAATAGTGTGACTTATGATTAATCTTTACCTTCTTTAACCTTTTCTTATCACAACCAAAAAATCATGCATGAATTAACTAGTAGCACATCACAATGTATTAGCAACAAATACAATATGTATAACCATGATCATGTGAGTAGTAATACTAAATAACATGTATCATGAGATCAACAATGCATAAAACATGATCCATCAAAACACATAGAAACAACACATCAATAATAGCATCACACAAGGACACCAAATGTAAAGTGGAAACTAGAACGGTAAAAACCATTATTGGAAAGTAGTCTTCATCATCATCTCTTTCATTATGTAAAATTATTTTACATCCAATTCACTGGCCACTACTAGTGTGCAAGCCACCACTTGCTAATCATGTGAGCCACTATTTGCTCCAAACAACAACCTTTATGAAATTTTCAAGCCATCACTTGTAGGAAGCCACCACTCCCCCAACTTTGCAAGTGACAACCTGCTGGAAGCCACAAATCCAAATAATTCTTTCCTAGGAACCACTAGACTATCCATCCACCACTAGCTGAAAGCCACCACTCCCAATTTCTCAGGACACTACTTGAAGGATGCCACTACACCCTGAATATGCAAGTCATCCTTTGCTCACTAAAAGCCCCAACCATCAACACATATCATGGACATCATTTTATCTATTTTCAAACTATGGCCCAAATCATCTACACATAACCAAACAATAAGCCTCGTTTTGTTTAATTTTCACACTAGACTCGCAACAACATTATATGACCATCACCAAAAAAAAAAAAAAATCACTCATACATACACAATACTCAGCTAACAAACTCTCAAGAGAACAAAAACATATCATGACACCACGATCCCACTCTCAACAATATTCTACAAAAATCATATAAATTATGGCTCTTACACACATAACCATATTAGAACACAAGCTCTCTCATGCACATCACTACTAATAGAGAAACCATTACCATACAAAACTCTTGCAACACCTCCACACACCAAATCTCTTGCATAAAAATTCACAATGCATCTGCATTAGTATTATAATAAATATGAACAGAAGATCGTAGCCATGTAAGTACAAGGCAACCATACAAAACAATGATACAACCATGAAATTGAAATCCTTTCCCCTGCAACACAAATAAATTAGTCATACAATTAAGAAACTATTGAAGGTTTTGTTTCTCTTCCATCAAAATATGAATCTCTGCTACAAGATGCTCTGAACTTTGTCTCAGCCATCAAATTCTAATCCATAGGTTTTAACCCTGTACAAAAATTACTTGAAAATTAATTCTTAAAAACATAAAATAAACAGTGGTGAGAGCATAAAACATAAAACAGATATACATAGAGATTTTCCCCTAGATCCCAAAACTGAAACTACCATATTGATTTTTCATTATATTCCTTTCAATGTTACAGTACATATATATACATGCTGAAGCATCCATAGGCTCTAATCCATTAACCCTAGATTATAACATAACCATATTTTCCTTGACCGGATCTACAAAACCATGTGTGAAATCAATGCAAAAAACCATAGGTAGGCCCGCCCACCTAATATAGGGTCCCAAAAAAAATTTCCCTGGGCACTGCCCCAAACCCCCCAATAGGGGGAGCTACCACCCTTGTTCTGACCCTGCCTGGTGCAATGAAGGGGGTGTTGTCCACTCCGTCTCTAAACCCCCAGCTTCATGGTTGGGGCCAGTCATGGAAAGATTATAACACACCCCAACATTCTCCCGCTTGTTGTTTTCTTTCCATAAGATATCTTAGTCATTGATCCATCCCTACAGTGTCCATTGTTTCTCTACACCAAGAGAACTGCTCAATGCTAATATACTTTGTCAATGCATTTGCAGTATTATTCAAAGTGTCCACCTTTACCAACAACACCTTTTTGTCCTCAACTATATCGCTTACAAAGTGATACTGAACATCAATTTGTTTTTTCTTTGAATGATAGGTAGGTTTCTTTGCCAAGAAAATTGCACTTTGGCTATCATAGTCTACCCTTATAGCTTGTTGTACTAACGCCATACTTGAACACAATATCTGCAACCAAATTGCTTCCTTTCTTGCCTGAGTGGATTCCATGTATTATGCGTCTGTAGTTGAAAGTGCCACTACAGAATGTCCCTTACTCATCCAACTGACTGCACCTCCTTAAACACATAGCCACTTGTAGATATTCTCTAATCTAGATCTTCAGCCTAGTATGCATCGACAAAGCCACAAATGTTCAAAACTTTTTCCAATCCTAGTCTTCTTCGGTACCAGAGTCCATAATCACTAATTCCATGCAAATACCTGAAAACTTGCTTCACTATTGTTCAATGCTCCTTCCATGGTTTTGACATAAACCTGATTAATACTCCCACTACATGTGCAATGTTTGGTTTAGTATAAACTATTGCATATGTCATGCTACCAACTTCACTTGAGTATGGAAAATGGTACATGTGCTCTTCCTCTTCTTGTGTCTTCGGAGATTGTTCAGCAGATAACTTTACACCTACAGGAATAGGAACCTTCACTAGTTTACTCTCCGATATATTAAACCTCTACAGTATTGTCTCAAATACTTCCTCTTTTTTAACCAGATATTCCTTTTTGCCCGATATTGTTTAATTTCCATGTGAAAAATATATTTTGTAGCACCAAGATGTTTCATGTCAAATTTGGAGACTAATCAGGTCTTCAAATCCTGGAGAATTTCTTTGATATTTCCAATCAGCAACATATCATCCTCATAAAATAACAGATAAATAACACGGTCACCAATTAATTTAAAATACACACAATGATCTGCTTTTCCTCTGGTGAAACCAATTCCCCATATAAATGTATCAAATTTTTGATACAACATCCTTGGTGACTAGTTTAACCCATACGAATTTTTTTTTAACTTGCATACCAGCTCTTTCTTACCCTTCACCATGAAGCCTTCATGTTTCTTCATGTAGATCTCTTCTTACATATCCCAATGAAGAAATGTTGTCTTCACATCCAATTGTTCTACCTCAAAATCAAAAGAAAGAACAAAAAATAAAAGTAATCTAATAGAAGCTATCTTGGAAACAGGAGAAACCATATCACCAAAATCAATTCCTGACAACTAGGAATAACCTTTTGCTACCAACCTAGCTTTGTATTTCTCCACCTTTCCTTCTACATTCATCTTCTTCTTAAACACCCATTTACTTCCAATGGGTTTCCTTCGAGCCGACAACTCCACTAAATTCCAACCCTGATTTTTGTCCAAAGATGCCATTTCATCAACCATGGCCTCTTTCCAAAGTTTGTAATCCTCTGAATCTACTGCCTCCCTAGCATTTATGGGATCAACATCAGTAATAGATAAAGAAAAATTTGAATAGAAAGTAGTTGGACTATATCTTTCTAGCTGTCTTCTTTCTCAAATTGGTCTTCTCACAACTCAAGTTTGTGGCTCTTCATCTTCTTATTCCTGTTCTGTTGTAGAGTCTGATTCTTCCTCCTTTAGCTTAAGCTCTATATTCTAAGGTTCCTTTGGTAGGAATTCATGTTTAATAACATCTTTCACCTCTCTAAACACCACATTGTGGTTGCACACAACCTTCCTTGTTTCTCGGTTCCAAGGCTTATAACCTTTTAAACCATCCTTTTATCCAATAAAGGTGCACCTTTTAGATTTACTATCCAACTTGGTACTTTTCTCCTTTCGAACATGTTCATATGCATCACAACCAAATATCCTCAGATGTGAAAGAGATCATTTCTTACCAATCCATACCTCGTGTGGAGACTTATCCTCCAGTGTTGACGAAGGTGATCTATAAACGAGGTAACAAGCAATCTCCACTACCTCTTCCCAGAATTCTTATCATAACTCGACACCACTAAGCATGATTCTTTCCTTTTCCATTGACTTCCTATTCATTCTTTCTACAACTCTGTTTTGTTGAGGTGTGTATGGAGTATTATTTTGTCCTATTATACCACACTTCTTACAGAAGTATTCAAATACCTTATTGCAGAACTCTCTACCATTATCTGTCCTCAACACCTTTATCTTCTTCTTTGTCTGGTTTTCCACCAGAGCCTTAAATTCTTTAAACCTGTCAAACACTTTAGGTTTCTCCTTAAGGAAATATATCCATGTATTCCTTGAGAATTCATGTATAAATGATACATAGTACACAAACTTACCTAGTGATGGAACTGACACAGGTCCAAACACATAACTGTGCACAATATCTAATATCCCTTTCACCCTCTTAGCACTAGAGGGGAAACTCACCTGATTCGACTTACCATATACACAATGTTCACATAAATTGAAATCCATAGAGAAATTAGACATACATTCTACCATACCATTACGATGAAGTATTTGAAGGCCCTTCTCTCTAATATGTCTAGGCCTTTGATGCCATAGCATGTCTCTAGAGACCACTAGATTTTCTGCTCCACTATCAGGAACCGCAGAATTGTTGCACCCATCAATAACAATGCTACCCAGAAGCTTTTATAGACTTCCAATCCAAACTCCTTTCATCAATATCAGTGCTGCTTGAACCATCTTGCAGCTCAAACACTGCTTTAACACCTAAATCATCCATCTTTCTTATAGAAATTAGACTTTTGGCAAATGTAGGAATATGTAGAACACACGAAAGTGTTCTAATCCTTCCACCTTGCAGCTTCAGCTTGACTTTTCTTTGTTTGATGATTCTAGCCTTCTTTTCGTCCCCTAAGAAGACATCACCACCATCATATTTCTCATACTCATAGAATCACTCCCTTTGGGGAGTGAAGTGAAAGGATGCACATGCCTCATGATCTACATGTGTACTTGAAGAAGAAGCCAACTACACATCCCCACCTTCATCTGAGGTGGTTTTCACCTCTATAGAAGGAGCATCATCAAATCCATTTCCTTACTCAAGAAATTTAGATCTATATTCATTTTTGAAGTGCTCTTCCTTTCCACATTTACAACACACCTTTATAGGTTTTCTTGGAGATTTATATATCCCTCTAGTTTTAGATCTCCCACTTGAGGACTTAATTTTTTTTTATTTTTTTTGTTCTAGGACTGTCCTTGTACAAACAAGGCATAAAAAATTTGGCCCTCCATATTTTTCCATCTCATCTCCTCCGACAACAAGGATGAGTCTATTTCATAAAATTGCAAGGTAGTTGTATTGATACCTATTGTAACAACCACAATATCCCACAAATCTGGTAGAGAACATGACAAACTGATGCACTTATCTTCATCTAAAATTTTATTATCAACAGATAAAAATTAGCTTACCATAGTATTAAAGGCATTCATATGCTCTGTCACTGAGTCTCCATCCTTCATCCTCAGGTTATACAAATTTTTCTGTAGGAGCAGTTTATTCACTAAAGACTTAGATTGGTACAAATTCCCTAATTTGTCCCACAAAACCTTCATCAAAGCTTCATACATTCAACAATACTGGGTCTGAGATACACAACCTTATTGTGTTATTTACCTTTTGATCCAAATTCTTCCAGTCTTCATCGGAAATTTCCATTGGTTTAGTACCTGGATCCACCGCGATCCACTGATCTTTATCTATGATAAGATCCTCCATCTTGAGTTTCCACAACTAAAAAATATAACCATTAAATTTCTCTATCTCTATCTTTCTACTGCTCACCACCTTCTTTCACAATAAGAATCAATCTCGTAGATCTCCCACTAAACAGGGTTTACCACATGCCTGAGCAAAACCCCTCAGTAGAAAAGGAATCCTTTTGAAGCCGAAACAACTTCGATACCAAATATAGGTTTTAACCCTCTACAAAATTACCTACAAACAAATTCTTAAAAAAGAAAATAAATAATGGCTAGAGCATAAAACATAAAACAGGTATACACAAAGATTTTCTACTGGATCCCAAAACTAGGACTACCAGATTGATTTTTCATTATATTCCTTTCAATGTCACAAAACATATATATACATGTCGAAGCACCCATTAACCTGAATCCATTAACTCTATATTACACCATAACCATAGTTCCCTTGACCAGATCTACTAAATATCGTGGGAATAAAACCATCATGCCCAAATCCATGTGTGATATCCAAGCACAAAACCATAGGTAGGTCTACGCACCTAATATAAGGTCAAAAAAAAAGCCCGTAGTGCTACCCTAGATCCCATGTAGGGGGGGTTACTACCCCCTGTAAACCCCTTGACAGGGGGGATGCCACCCCCCCCCCCGCATGGGGCTAGTCATGGAAAGATTATAACACATACCCAACATAATCTAACACATTCTACCTCTGATTTACCTTTGCTACAACCTATACAAACTCTATCACAACTATAAAATCAAACTTTGCCTCTCAATCACAAGTTTCATCATTGTGTTAACTTCTCCATGCATCATTCTTATCTCTAATATCTACCATTTATCTTTGTGTGTGCACATGCTTCAGTAACTCGACTTGTAGCATCTACAGCAACCTATACTTGTTGTTGAGCACACCTTCTAACCCTTTATCAATTGATCTACTCATTTGTTCAACCTTATTGATCCATTATTTCCACTAAATCAATTAATTAATTCACACTTAAATCAACTTCTAAGTTTTATATGGATTTAATTTGAAACTTCCTCACAAAACTACGAGCAAAAACCTTAGTATCTACCACTGGAAATCACTAGAATGCACGAGAAATTTGCATAAACTCACTTACAGAGAATAAAATAGGTCTCTCCTTTGGGAAAATCATTACTGGAAGGGATAATGTAGGTTTCATTAAGAAAAATCGAGCTATAACACAAGTTGTCTTCAAGAAACTTGAGCTACCCTATTTTTCATCCCTAAACACAGTCAAGCCTTAGGGAAATGGCTTCCAACTCCTAGAACACCTTATTCAACACTTATAGGACCTAACCAAACAATTTAAGCTCCTCTTAATCATCAAAATCATCATCATAATGGCCAAACACCTCTAAAACAAGCCAAGATCATAAAGACCTAGTTGGCCAAACATCTTTGCATCAAGTCAGCATCAATTCAAGACCTCTGCATATGATCAATGTTAACTTATCTCTAACTAATATCAAATCATGAGGGCTACCATCATCAGGTTGACCTCAATGATAAAATGGTATCAAGTCCATTTTGAGGTCAATTCCAACGCTATGATGCCAACATGCTACCCCTTTGGCATTGATGTCAACCTCAACTTGATCTCCAAACTCTGGGGCTAGTCTAAAAACATTCTCCATATACCATTCTCTCTTCCATCTTTCCATTATCTCTCCCCATTTAAAATCAATGGAAAATGGAAACACCAAGACTAGATATCAATGCCATCACATATTAAGGAAAATACTTCCCAAGAAATTCTTAACACGATGCTGAATACAAGGCTGATAAAAATTGATCCTCAAATAAGCAAAATAAGCATGTGAAATATTGAATCAACTACCAAACATATCTTTATGCATACATGTATACTCTCCTATTGAACATGCTCCCCCTTACCATGTAATGGGGCTACAATCCATCTTCTCAATGTTGTTTTGCACTCCATCCACTACTGCATGTTATTAATTGTTGAAAATGCCTCCTTGTTAGATATAAGAGGCTACTCCACATGGACCAAGGACTATGACCTAGTGATATATGGATCTAGGTCGATATTGGTGGCTACCCTCCTATTCCACCTATACTTCCAGTTAGTTTCATTTGTTTCCTTGCTTATTTCAACATTTACTATTTTTAGCATTTTTTCAGGTCCTGAACTTCTGGAGTAGTTTTGACCCCATAAACGATGTTTTCTTGAGGTCTGCAGTAGTCCCATAACCATAGTTATGGGCACGCCATAAATCATGTAGTAATAAGAGAGAAATTTCCAACAAGGTATTGTACATGTCAAATGAATATAATATGACCACGTTACACCCCGGGGAAGTTGGCTTCCCAACTAACCCCAACGCGGCCTACAAACTCTTGGCATTCCATCTCTCGGGGTTAGGGTTTTGATTGTTTAGGTTTTTCCCTTATTCTTCTTTGAGCCTCATTGTAACACAATTTAGAGGCATGTAGCCACCACATCTCTTCTCAGAGATAAGCTACCATTTCTCGAGCTAGTTTATTTCGATTATGTTTGTAAGCATATTTTAGTATTTTAATATTATTGAAATGAAGTGTTATTTGTGACATATCTTCGTATTTATGGTTATATCTGTAATTTTTTTGCGTTCCTGTTTAAGTTTTGATCAGTGTTATTAGAGAAGTATGTTATTTCTGTATTTTTCTTTACATGTCCCCAACGAGGTCAGCGTATAAGGAGTTAGGGCTCAATTTGGTTAAACCTTTCAAGACCAACCTCGCAAACCCCGATGACCTCCTATGGTAGAAGAAAAGAGAGATGAGAGGGTAGGAGATCCTATCAAAATATTTCTTGAGGAAGCTCTCGATCGACAAAGGAAAGCGATGATGGATAACTTTGCCCAGATCCTTCGACGACTACCTAGATATGACACATCTTCATCTAGCAGCCACTCTGGAGGTGCCACTCCTTTTAAGGTATATGTTAACTTTGACATTCCCATATTTGAGTACCATATAGATGCAGATGCCATAGATAAATGGTTGAATCTATTGGAAGGATATTTTTTAGTTCATCACTTTTCCAATTGGGAAAAGATTACTTTTGCACTTCTTAAAGATGGCCCATGTGTCAAGGACTGGTGGGAAACCTAGTGTGAACAAAAGCATGAGAGGGAATCCTCACTATTTTGGTCTACACCGACTTGGGATTCTTTTTAAGATGCCATCAAGGAACAATATATCCTAATGGGGGCTATGAAGATAAATACATAAAGTGGAACATGATATAGTAAGGAAGGGACCAAGATGTGTTGGAGTTCACAAATGTTTTCCATACCCTCTGCACAAAATTGGGTATCAAGGATTTTGAGTGGAATTTGTTACTCAGGTGCCATGACTACCTACACAAGTACATCTAGGATGAGATGGAGTTCTTAAACATCTCCTTGATCGACATGGCATACTGATGCATTGTTAATATTGAGCAGAAGTTTAAATAGAACAATCGAGACTTTGGATTTGTGAATTCGAAGCAAGGAAAAAGTGGCCTGAAACCACAAAGAAAAGACCAAAGTGAAGGAAGGGTGACCAAGGGAAACCCACCAAAGTTGCAAGAAAAGAAAAACACCCCGAAGAAAAATAAGGAGACAGGAAAATGGTGTGAGTTCCATAAGAGCTCCACTCACAACACAAGTGAGTGTCGGGCCAAGCAGTCACTATTGGTTGAGATGAAGTCTTCTGAATCAAATGCATGTTATGACCCTGAGTTAGAGCCTAACAAGGGGAATGAAAAAGGGAAGCATATCATTTACATGGAGCCCAGTTCCACTCTGGCCACCACCAAGATCTAGAAGAATGAGCTTAAAGATCTAAAGGTGGGGGAATGCCTCTTCCACTCACAGATGTGGTTAAAGGGTTCTCCGCTACAATTCATTTTTGATAGTAGGAGCCGAAAGAACCTCATTTCAGCAGAGTTCATGAAGCAGTTGGGTGTACCAATGACAACACACCCACAGTTGTACACCATCAGGTGGCTTCATTAAGGATGATATCTTCACGTCATCCAACAATGTCGCCTTCCCTACAACATAAAGTCCTTCACGGATGAGGTACTTTGTGATGTTGCTCCTCTTGAAGTTTGTGATGTATTATTAGGACAACCATACTTCTGGAAATGAAGTTTTGTATATGATTATAGACCTCGCTATGTGATTGTTACTTTGGGCAATAAATTATGCAGGATACCAAAGGTAGCCCCACCTACCGCCATCTCTTTGATCACTGCAATGCAATGTAGTAAGATCATTTTCCAAACCAGTAAATTTGTTTTCCTTATGATTTGCCCACAAGGAAAGAAGAAGGTTGTGGCCACAACTTCCAGATAGGGTTTCTATGGACAAAAACAACAGATAGACAAGGATGTGGAGGAGTACAGGGAGATTTCACCTCACCTATAGGGGTACCTCTTCATTGTCAAGTTGAACACTCGATAGATTTGACCCTAGATGTGCTGCTATCCAATGGAATGATCTATTGACACTTTATTATGGAGTACAATGAGATCAAGAGGTAGATTCAGGAGCTATTACAGAAAGCGAACAACAGGCCAAGCTCATCACCCCATGGGAACACGATTGTATTCGTACAGAGAAAGGGCATGACCTAGAGACTCTATATTGACTATTGTGCACTAAACAAGTTTAGTGTCCATAATAGGTACTCAATCCCAAAAATTGACGATCTTCTGGACCAGATCAAGGGCGAAAAATATTACAACAAGATTCACTTGAGGTTCGATTATTACGAGGTGCTTATCAAACCCTCCAATGTGTATAAGACTTCCTACAAATCCAAGGTGGGCCTTTTGGAATGGTTTTTCATGCCTTTCTAGTTGAGGAATGCCCCCACAACCTTCATGAGATTGATAGAACACATCTTGCAACCCTTCACCAATGCATTCATGGTGGTGTATTTAGATGACATATTGATATTTAGCCAGAGATAGGAAGAGCACCAACACCATATTCGACAGGTCCTTCAAACGTTGCGACAACACAAGTTGTGTGCCAATTTGGAGAAATACAATTTTGGCATGACCCAGGTTCAATATGTGGGGTACATCATTGATGAGAAGGGTGTGCATATGGACCCAACCAAGATATAAGTAATATGGGATTAGCAAGCCCCAACAACTCTAATAGAGCTCCACAACTTTTTAGGTCTTGCCAATTTCTACTGTAGGTTCATGTTGGGGTTATCTCATATCACTTGGCATTTAATTCAAGTCACCAAGGACAGAGTGAAAGAAAACAAAAAATTGGTCTGAAACCAAACAGAAGGAGTTTTCTGAGTTGAATAATTTCCTCTTCTCTACACCAATGCTCACATTACCAGACCTGTAGCAACTATTTGAGATGGAGAAAGATGCTTCTGACTATGCTATTGGTGTACTTCTTACTCAGTAGGGGCATCGAATGTCTTACCACAGTGAGACACTTTCAGACACAGTTTGAAAGTATTCCACTTACGAGAAAGAAATGTATTCCATTGTATAGGCTTGTCGCCAATGTAAACATTACATTCTAAGGAAGGAAACGGTCATCCAAATAGACCACCAACCCCTCTAGTTCATATAGACATAAGAGGAGTTTCAAAATGATCACCATACAAAATGGTCCACATACCTACAAAAATTCCTTTCAAACATTAAGTACAAGAAGGGCATTACCAATAATGTTGCACACTGCCTCAGCCAACCACCAACCATGATGCTGATTACTATTCTCAACTCTTGTTGGCACGAGACTTTGATGTGGCTGCATCTTTACAAGAGCGATCTAGAATTTGGCAGAACATACCAAACACTCTTGGAAGGTAAGCAAGTTCCAAATGTTCACCTCCAGGATGCACTATTATACCACCTGGGACACATCTGTTTTCCATCAAGCGAGCATGTCAAGATGATTTGGGAGTTGCAATACAGTCAGGTCATTGAACATTCCAGGGTAGAGAAAACAATGATAGTTTTAGAGAAGTATTTTTATGGGTTAAACCTTCATCAGGATGTTGGGAGGTACATTAAATCCCGCATTTCCTATGCCATTTCCAAACTAGCCATCAAGGAGATAGGCATATATACTCCTCTTCTTACTCCTAGTCTACCTTGGGAATCCATCTCCATGGATTACATGTTAGACCTTCCTTCTTCTAAGCATGACAATTACTGTGTTTTCATGGTCGTTGACAGATTCTCTAAGATGACCATTATGGCGCCCTGCAAGAAGAGTATCATAGTAGAGGCCGTTGTTAAACTATTCTTTGAGTGAGTGTGGGTACACTTCAAGATCCCACAGTTCAGTATATTAGATCAGGACAACAAATTCCTAAGTGCATTTTTTGTCAAGTCTTTGGTCGATGTTGGATACCAAAATTACTAAGCCCATGACTTTCCATCCCCAAATTGATGGCCAAACAGAGGTCATCAATAGGATGATCATACACATTTTACATATTTACAACTCTGTTGATGGTGTTGGACCTGCCAACATGTCAAGGGGATCTCCCTGGTAAGAATTCCCAATTAGACATTAGATCATTTTGGTGTAGGAGTCCCAGTAGTGGCTCGTAAGGTAACGCCTTGACCGTGATGTTGCACATAGGCAAGTAAGATAACTTTGTCAGTAGCAAGGGTGTGATTGATGCAGTGAGTCAAGGAAGGAGTATGAGAGGTTCCAACACTTTAAAGGGAGAGGAATGTGAAGGTGAGTTCCATATTGAAAGGGATCAGTCCCAACTTGACTACGAAAACACAACACAAAGGACATGCACAACTTTCGGCAGAGCAATCGACACAAATGCGATAGTCACAACATACAAGTTAAGATATAATGAATAACGCTCATAGATTAGTCTGAGATGAGTGTGACAGTTGATATGACAAGGTTCATGAGAAAGGTCTGTTTGGTTTCTGGGAGATAAGTTGACACAGATGATGACAACATTAACAACATATGCAACACACTAACAACAAGATTCATATAATTTCATACAAATTAGTTCATAAACAAGAACTGGAGCAGTACAAATACAATAACAACATATGCATGAAAATGTGTTGGATTTTATTATATAAATAAGTGTAATTCACAATCATACAATACGCCATGTAAACCTATTAGCCCCATCAGTGGAACGTTACAACCACATCTACCTGCTCCTCCAAAGAGATGTACTAGCATCGTCCAGTGGAGAAGCCAAGGCATGTTACAACCCTGTCCAAGCCTTCTTCAAGATAGTCTTAATAGAAGGTTGGCTAACCAAAAGACTATACAATGAGTTATGAGGGACTATTTATAGAAAAGGGTGGGGTTACCCTTGACATTCCCCTTTGTGATAGTTCAACTACCCTCATGACTCTTCACCTACTCTATGACTCTTACATCCAACTATTGACACTCGGCTTACACTTTACATGACTCAACATTACAATGCACATGTACTCATCTGAGGCAACATGGCTTGAGAAAGCCTTGCAAGACATCACTGGAAATCGATCTGCTATGGTGAGACCAACTCTTTAACATGCTTGTGATGGTGAAGTTGGTGAGCTCATGCCAAGCTTGGTTGTCTATGATGGTGTGCATGCACCTCATGGTGACATCTTGTTGAAGCGAACTCTTGCCTCTGTTGCAATCGGTACATTGGTTCGGCCCCTTCACCTAACTCGTCTCCTAACATGTGCATGGCCTTCTTGGGACAATTGAATTGGAAACAAAATGATGCATAGTGTCTGTGTTGATCTTCAAGTGTGTGTTGGTAGTCATGCACATCAACTTGCCGAAGTGCATTCTCAGCCCCAGTTGGACTTGCTTCTTGTCTTCTCCTTGGTGAGTGTGCTGAATGGGTTGGATTGCATGTGTTCGCTCAATGACATGCATGTTGTTGGATCCTTTTTCATGTGATCAACAATGTTACAATGACTCAACATTACAATGCACATGTACTCATGTGACACAACATGGCTTGAGCAAGCCTTGTAGGACATCACTAACAGTCGATCTGCTATCAAGAGACCAACTCTTTGATATGCTTGTGATGGTGAAGTTGGTGAGCTCATGGCAAGCTTGGTTGTCCATGACGTTGTGCATGCACCTCATGGTGACATCTTATTGAAGTGAACTCTTGCCTCCATTGCAATCGGTGCATTGGTTCAGCCCCTTCATCCAACTCGTCTGCTAACATGTGCATGGCCTTTTTGGGATGGTTGAACTGGCAACAGACTGATGCATAGTGTCCATTTTGATCTTCAAGTGTGTTTTGGTGAACATGTGCATCAACTTGTCGAAGTGCATTCTCAGCCCCATTTGGACTTGCTTCTTGTCATCGCCCTGGTGAGTGTGTTGAATGGGTTGGATTGCATGCATGCGCTCAACAATATGCATGCTGCTGGATCCTTTTGCATGCAAGCAACAACACTTCTCACCATGTTTTCTTTATGTCAGCTGCTAGGATGGATCCTTAATTTGTACTTGTCTTACACTTTACATGACTCAACATTACAATGCACATGTACGCATGTGAGACAACATGGCTTGAGCAAGCCTTGCAAGACATCACTGACACTCATTCTGTTGTGGTGAGATCAACTCTTTGACATGCTTGTGATGGTGAAGTTGGTTAGCTCATGCCAAGCTTGGTCGTCCATGATGGTGTGCATGCACCTCATGGTGACATCTTGTTGAAGTGCATTCTTAGCCCCAGTTGGACTTTCTTCTTGTCTTCGCCTTGGTGAGTGTGTTGAATGGGTTGGATTGCATGCATGTACTCAATGACATGCATGCTGCTGGATCCTTTTGCATGTGATCAACAACACTTCTCACCATGTTTTCTCTGTGTCAGCTACACGGATGGATCCTTAATTTGTATTCAAATTACACTTTACATGACTCAACATTACAATGCACATGTGTTCATTTGAGACAACATGGATTTAGCAAGCCTTAGAAGACATCACTGACACTCGATCTGCTGTGGTGAGACCAAATCTTTGACATGCTTGTGATGGTGAATTTGGTGAGCTCATGCAAAGCTTGGTCATCTGTGATGGTGTGAATTCACCTCATGGTGACATCTTGTTCACACTTGATTTACACTTTACATGACTCAACATTACAATGCACATGTACTCATGTGAGACAACATGGCTTGAGAAAGCCCTGCAAGAAATCATTGACACTCTATCCGATGTGGTGAGACCAACTCTTTGACATGCTTGTGATGGTGAAGTTGGTGAGCTCATGCCAAGCTTGGTAGTCCATGATGGTGTGCATGTACCTCATGGTGACATCTTGTTGAAGTGAATTCTTGCCTCCGTTGAAACTGGTGCATTGGTTCAGCCCCTTCATCCAACTCATGTGTTAACATGTGCATGCCCTTCTTGGGACGGTTGAACCGACAACACACTGATGCATAGTGTCCATGTTGATCTTCAAGTGTGTGTTGGTGGTCATGCGGATGAACTTACTGAAGTGCATTCTCATCCTGAGTTGGACTTGCTTCATGTCTTCACCTTGGTGAGTGTGTTGAATGGGTTGGATTGCATGTGTGTACTCAAATACATCCATGATGCTGGATCCTTTTCCATGCAATCAAAAAAAATTCTCACCATTTTTTCTATGTGTTAGCTAGAGGGATGGATCCTTAACTTGTACTGGCGCAGTTTCATCTGGTAGTGCATGTTGCACCCACTATTGTTCATATTCCTATTTCAATTCATTTGTATATTTGTGTAGCTTCATGTTCTTCGTTGGTTGTTGCTTCATGCAACTCCTTTGTTACATCTTCTACATTTGCACGATCTTCATGTCGCGCCAACACTTCATTGCCTAACTCTCCATAGATTCTTTCATTATCAATGGATCTACTTGATCTTGCAACTTTGCGCGACCTCTATGTTGTTAACAACCTTCCTCTTACATTCGTTGCATTTTCTTCATTTGTTGTGTTTGCTACATTCGGTATGCTATCTTCAGCTGTTGTTCATGATCTTTCTCACTGTGATGCTGCTTCTTGATGTGCTTTTCCACAAATTTTGATGTCTTCGTGAGTAGATAAGCCCATGGACACTTGATCAAATGCATCCCCAAGCATGCTTTGAATGGTGTCTTCATCTCCGCTCTCTTGGAAACCATTGTAATTGTACTTTTTAGAGGCAGATGAACACCTGTGGTACCTAGAGACATAGAAACACTCATAGCAAGAAATCTATCAGTCAGAAACCAAAATGAACATGGGAACTACCTTGCAACATACCTGGGTGAATGGTCATGAAGGTTGCACAATTTCAACCAGAAGGATGAGAGATTGATTGCCAAGACTGCACATGGCACAATCTGGACTACTGAGAGAGTGAATGACTACTGGAATTGCGTAATGCATGGTCCAGTCGGGAAGTTGACTGTTGGGATTGCACAATGAGAAATCCCAGCAAAGAAGGTTTGTTGGCCCAGGGGGAAATTTCTGCAATTTTTTGGGCCAAGCAGTCATTGACCTCCAAAAATGCGCAATCCAGTCTAACAGGCCAATGCTAGGACAGAATGTGCAAATTGAGAGAGGAAGGTGAGCCTTTCTTCTCCAGATTGCGCAATGCAGCTTTGGTGAAGGCAAAGTTTAGGCCAAGGTTGGCCCAACTTGCTGATGGGAAACTAAAAGCAAGTAAGTCAATGAAATGTATGACAACACTAAGTGATAGAAAAAGTGATAAACAATGCATGCAAAACATGAATGGAAGATTGAGTAAATAGATCAACATGCATGTGGGTGAGGCTTTTCTCCGGTTGGGAGAACGTCCGTGCAAAAACAGTTTCATGCATGCTACAATAATGAGATAGAAATGAAAATTGAAACAGAGCTAGGACAAGCTAGAATATATGTAAACAATAATAGGCATTCAAGGAAATCAAGCAAGCAACACTCACACAAGAGAATACACAAAAATCGACAGAAATGCAGCGTAAGAAATGGGAAATGAGCTTACCATAAAACAGTTAAACTGAATGCGCTAACTGCTCCTAGATTTGATGTGGGATGTCAAGGCTACAAGATTGATGTGAGGAATGAGATTTGTAGAGTACAGTTGATCATTTCTTATAACATTGAGGTTGTGATGCGCATGCCACAAATCTAGGGGAAGCGACACTTGGAGGGAAGTTTCTGAATTGTTCCTTGCACCTCTAAATGCCAAACGATTCCTAAAACAAGGGATGCCTCTACATGATGACTTAGGAGAGACAACCCAGGCATGCAAATTTGTTTTTCTCAGTCCCGAAGGGAACTGGTCAAATCAGCTGCACATGCAAGGGACTGCTTGACTGCTCGAGAAAAATGCGCATTCCTGACTGTAAGCTGCGCTGATTGATCCAGGTGGATGTTGGTGGCCACCCACCTATCCCATTTGGACCCCCACAACTGTCTCTTTCAGTTTTTCAGTTTCCGTAATTGTAGCACAATTTACTATGTTTAGTAGTTTTTCGGGTCCTGAACTTCCGGAGCCGTTTTGAGGCCCTAAATGACCTTTTTTGGGAAATATGGGAGCAACACGGGTCCATGGACCGATGTTTCTCTTCCCAAAGTTGATGTGCTCAAATAGATATTTCTAACGAGCTATTGTACGTGTCGGATGAAGATCGGGTGCCAAAGTTATGACCCCGGGAAGTTAATGTACCAACTTACCCAAAACCGGGCCCACAATTTGGCGTTTCATCTCCTAGGGTTAGGTTTTTGGATGTTAAGGGTTTTCAATTGTTTCTTAACAATAAATAGGCCTTCGAGCCTCATTGTAACATAGTTAAGAGGCATGTAGCTGCCACATCTCTTCTCAGAGATAAGCTACCACTGCCTTAGCTGGTTTATTTCCATTTCTGTTTGTAACCATATTTCAGTATTTTACATTAATGAAATGAAGTATTATTTCCACTGCATCTCTGTGTTTATGGTTATATCTGTAATTTATTGTGTTCCTATCTAAATCTAGATCAGTTGTATCAAAGTGATTTCCTTTTTCTCTGTTTTTCTTTGCATGTCCCCAACGAGGTCAGGATATAAGGAGTTAGGGCTTGAACTGGTCGGACCTTTGCAAGACCAACCTCGCAAATCCCAACAGCCTCCCATGGAGGATGAAAGAAAGACGAGGGGTTAGTAGATCCTATCAAAATCTTGCTCGAAGAAGCCCTCGAGCGGCAAAGGAACATGACGACGGATAGATTTGCACAGATCCTTCAGCAACTACCCAAAAGCAACGCATAAGCTTCCAACAACTACTGTAGAAACACCACACCATTTAAGGTACAAGTTAATTTTGAAATCCCCATCTTCGAGGGTCAAATAGACACAGATGCCATAGATAAATGGTTAAATATGCTAGATGGTTATTTTTCTATTCATGAATTTTCGAGTCAGGAAAAGATTGTTTTCGCTCTTCTCAAAGCAGCCCCCGACGTCAAGGACTGGTGGGAAACCTACTGCAAGTAGAAGAATGAAAGTACGGGCTCATTATTTTTAGCCACACCCACTTGGGATTCACTTCGAGATTCCGTCAAGGAGCAGTACTACCCTGTCAAAAGCTATGAGGACAAATACATCAAATGGACCATGCTGCAGTAGGGAAGGGACCAAGATGTGTCAGAGTTCACAAACCCTTTTCATACCCTTCGCACATAGTTGGGTATCAAGGAATTTGAGCTTTATTTGGTACTCAAATACCATGGCTACCTACACAGATACATCCAGGAAGATATGGATTTCCTGAACATCTCCTTGCTTGGCACAATGTACCAATACACTATCAAAATCAAGTAAAAGTTCAAATAGAAGAAGCGAGACTTTGGATCTACAAATTCGAAGACCAAAGGACAAAGCCAAGGTGGGGTGACCCAAGATAACCCATCAAAGCCACAAAAAAATAACAACACCATGAAGACGATGAAGTACACAGGAAAGTGGTGTGAGTTCCATAAGAGTCCCACTCATAGCACAAGTGAGTGTCGGACCAAGCAGTCACTGGTGGCTGAGTTGAAGGCTTCAGAATTAGATGCATGTTACAACCGTGAGTCAGAACTTGACAAGGGGAATGGAAAAGGGAAGCAGATCATTGATGCAGAGCGCAGCATCACTGTTGCCACTGCCAAGATCCAGAAGAATGAGCCCGAAGGTCTAGAGGAGGGGGAACGTCTTTTCCACTCATAGATCTGGGTCAAGGGTTCGCGAACCTCATTTCAACAGAGGTCCTGAAGCAGTTGGGCCTACTAACTACACCACACCCACGGCCGTACAGTATCGGGTGGCTTCATGAAGGATGGGATCTCAAAGCTCGCCAACAGTGCTACCTTCCCTACAACATAAAGCCCTTCATAAATGAGGTATAGTGTGATGTTACACCTCTGGATGTTTGTGATGTATTATTAGGGTAACCATACTTGTGGAGGTGACATGCTGTGTATGAGTCAAGGCCTCGCAATGCCATTATTTCTTTGTGTAATTCATTATAAAGGCTAGCAGAGGTATCCCCATCTATCACCAACTCTTTGATTGCTTCTAAGAAAGGCAACAAGCTCATCTCACTGACCAGGAAATTTATTTTCTGTCTGGTTTGCTCCCATAGTAAGGGGAAGATCGTTGCCAAAACCATGACCCCTGCAAAGGGTTCCTCCACGTAGCAGCAACAATAGAAGGATACGGTCATGAAAGAACACAGGAACAACTTCTCCTCACCCACAACGGTAACACACAAGCTTCAGGTGGGCAAAAAAGTTTGGTTTCATTTGCAGAAACAACACCTTACAAGAGCCCATCAGAAGCTCTAACTACGCTGACATGGTCCTTACACCATTACCAAGGTTGTGGGAAATAATGCTTTGAAGAAAAAAATTCCTCCATTCCTTCACTTGCACTGAGTGTGCAGTGTGGAACACCCTCAACCATGCTTCCCACTGTTATTGGAAACATTAGAGATTGCAGAATAGCTCACCAAGGACCAAGTTCAGTAGATGGAGGAACTCAACGCAATGGGGACCATTGCTTCTTAAGGGGGGAGGAATGATCCAGGTGGATTTTGGTGGCCACCCACCTATCCCATTTAGACCCACCTATCTCTTTTAGTTTTTTAGTTTCTGTAATTATAGCACAATTTACTACTTTTAGCAGTTTTTCGGGTCCTACACTTCTAGAACCGTTTTAAGGCCCTAAATGACCTTTTTTTGGAAATCTGGGAGCAACATGGGTTGACCCATGTTTCTCTTCGCAAATTTGTAGTGCTTAGATAGATATTTCTAACTAGCTATTGTATGCATCTAACAAAGATTGGGTGCAAAAGTTATGACCCCGAGAAGTTGATGTACCAACTTACCCAAAACGGGGCCCACAATTTGGCGTTTCATCTTCTAGGGTTAGGTTTTGGGATGTTAAGGGTTTTCCATTGTTTCTCAACAATAAATAGGCCTTCAAGCCTCATTGTAACATAATCTAGAGGCATGTAGCCACCACATCTTTTCTTAGAGATAAGCTACCATCGCCCTAGCTGGTTTATTTCCATTTCTATTTGTAAGCATATTTCAGTATTTTACATTAATGAAATGAAGTATTATTTTCATTTCATCTTTGTGTTTATGGTTATCTTTGTAATTTATTGCATTCCTATCTAAATCTGGATCACTGACTACCCAATGGGATTGCGTAGTTTCTGGGCCCAACAGCTGACTGTTGCCCAGATTTGCGCAAATACTAGGCTGAACTGCCTGTTGATGGGAAACATTGTGCAATTCCTACTAGGAGGGTTGTATGAAAGGATTGCGTAATCCTAGAGCCTAGTAGGCTGTCAGAGTGAATTACACAATTCTTGGAGGGAAATGATGTTTTCCCTCTAGAAATGTGCAAATTTCATCGGGAAGATGTGCAACCTGCAGCTGGACCAAGTCCGAATGAGCAGCCCATGAAGTGAAAATATCAAACTGTGATCAACAGGCTTCCCTTGAGCAAGAAAGGCACTAAAGCTTGAGGACTTGACAAAGCAATGCAAGCTACTATGAAGTTTGGTAGGGAGGCTCCAAAACAGGCTAAGGAAAAATTTTGGAGGGTGTTTGTAGCTGCTACAACACTTGGTGACACACTAGTAGAACACCAGCTCTTTGAATGGACCTTGTTCATGAAAAGCGAGTCTAACACCTCTAGAAGTATTTTGTTCTTATCTCATCTTGGTTTCATACTAAATTGATTGTAAGATATAACATCTACCAGAATCTTGGTCGATTGACAGACTTTCCAAGCCAAGGAAACACAGTTGTTTCAATTGGGGTTGAGGGGTATATAGGTGCACAAGCAATATAGTCGTCAGAGTCTTAGTATCATCTTTGGTGTTTCTCCACTGCCAGCATGCCTGTACACTACCCTGATGGAGTCGCATAGGAACACAAGCATTGCTCCATTGCTAGTGAGCGTAGTTAGTACCTCGGCAAAGTTACTTGCATCACCTCCCTGCACAGGAATCCTTTCTCTTCTTTCACCTTATTCATTTTTCATTTTGAATTTTTTTACTTTTCTTTTTTTTCATTTTTCTTGTGCATAACACTTATTCATTTTAGAGGTAGAGGAGGGATCCCAACCAAGTGGGAACAGAGGAGGTTGTTACAGTAGAGAAGTATTTTTATTATATATTTGACGCGCCTGTAAGTTTTTCCCCCTCACCTTACTCTACTTTACTGAGCTGATAAGGGTTAACCCAAAAACAATCGACTAGAGAAGGTGACACTAGTTAGAGTGCAAGAGTTGTGTTTGCACCAAGGTTCACTTCGAATAGTACATATTTTCCTTCGATGTATCATGGACTAAGAGTAGAAAGTTCATCATACGAAGGTAAGATGATAGATAACCAAGTAGCGCTAGATGTACAAACCCTCTTGTACTTTACCCAACTCATTTCATGAGTCACACATGGTTTCATGCAAACTAACATACGAACGAATGAAACAAATAACAAAGCAAAGCAAGAGCAGAAGTAGAACTGAAAGAAAAACAAGTAAGAAAACAAGAAAGCACACAAAAAATCAAGCAAAGCATGTAAGCAAACAAGCGTGCAAGCAAACAATTGAAAGAAAACATTACTCCTACTCCTATACTAAGAGTGCATGGGCCTGATCACATAAAGTGATACTTCCAATGCAGTCGTTGGTGCATTTGTAGACCCATGTGGGTGAAAGCTTGGTCCACGAGTAACACAGTTGTGCGGATAAGCATACAAGAAATATATGACAGTGAAGACAACCACACTTCATGTTTCAAAGTGCCCACTGGACATAAGTGAGTGCATGTGCATGACGGATAGTCCGTGGACTTATCATGGTGTTGTGTTACACTACGTGCAAATTTGAAGAAAAATCATGCTCTTGACTAAGACATGCAAGAAAACAAAAGAAACAAAGATAACTTGTGTCACACATCAGTGCTTGCAATGTAAGACTCCTCCAATGCATGAGAAATGGGATCATGAAGTTTGAGTGGAGGAAGTGTGATCTGTGTATGAGATGGATCTTTAATGCATATAGATGAGTGATGAGGAGCCTTTGGTGATTGAACAGTTTCAGATTGGAAGTGAGACTAACCCCAAGAGAGTGAGTACCTGACATAACCATCAGCTTGGGCTGAAGTACCTCGACAACCTTGAGTGTCTGAACTTCATCATCAGGTAGATCATCATAGACCGGTGGTTTTGTGAGATAAACTGTGATAGATTCATGATTGTGATAAAAAATGAAATAAAATGAATCACGATCCCACTCATACTCTTCATGAATGAGAGTGCATGTTGGTTGTGCAACACCAAATCTGTCAGTGGGTTGTTCCTCATTCACAACAAGTGAAGAGTCATGAATGGATGAACACAAGGCAACATCATCTAGAGGAACACCTGGGTGTGAAGACAGAGGTCAAAGAAAAGAATGCATATGAGAACTCGAAGGACTCACAACCAACTCTGTGTGAAGATTAAGTGGAGTGATGTTATGAGGGTGTTAAGAATGAACAAATGTGCGAACATGATCGTCAACATCATTAGCTGATGGTGGAACTGTTAAATGAAAGGGAGGTGGATAGTCCATTGAGAGAGTGTCTGCTCCCACATGGGATTACATAGTTCCATCAACGAAGAAGGTTGAGCGAGGCTTGACATCAATGTTTCTCTTTGGATGGGCAGATCTCTTAAGATAATACTCAAACCAGTCCCAAAGATAAGTGAACTTCATCTGGCCCTTTGGAGCTTGAAACTGTAAGCCACGGAAGTGCTTCTAAAAATCAATAATGGATTCATGCGAAGCCCTCCATTATTGTAACAATTTCCAGTCAAGATGGTATAAATCAAAGTGATAGAATGTGTCTTCATTAATATCACAGAAGTGATTACATGAGTGCATGGTGTCAACTGGTAGGCTAAGCACCCAACGAATTGGAGATCCGCAAACTGTGAATGCAAGCAGTAGACTGACATGCTCATCAGTAAATTTGTCTTCCTCATAAATCATGGAAAGGAATTTAAGTGCTCAAGTGAGGCCACTTCTCCTTCACCATCATACATATGAGTGGGCAAGAGATTTAAAAGCTTCCCTAAGATGGAGACATCTTCATGATTCGAAAAACACCTTGGGGGAAGAATAATGCAAGATTCCATGAAAGATATGCAAAGGTTCAAAATTGGATGAGAGGGCAGTGCTTGTCATCAGGCCCTCCTTCTAGTGCCAAAATGTTGGCGGTGCTGGACCCACCAACATGTTAAGGAGATCTCCTTGGTAAGAAGTCCCAATTAGACCTCAGACTGTTTGGTGTAGGAGTCCTAGCAGTGGGTCGTAAGGTAATGACTTGACCACGATGTCGTACAGAGGCAAGTAAGATAACTCTTTCAGTGGCAAGGGTGTGATTGATGTAGTGAGTCAAGGAATGAGTATGAGAGGTTCCAACACTTCAAAGGGAGAGGAAGGTGAAGGTGAGTTCCAAGTTGAAAGGGATTAGTCCCAACTTGGCTAGGAACACACAACACAAAGGACATGCACAACTTTCAGTAGAGTAGTCGACATGGATGCGACAGTCACAACATACAAGGTAAGATAACACAAACAACCTCACGGATCAGTCTCAGGCGAGTGTGACAGTTGATATAACAAGGTTCATGAGAAAGGTTTTTTTGGTGTCTAGCAGAGCAGTCGAGAGAGACAGTGACAACATAAACAACATATACAACACATTAACAACATGATTCATATAATTTCATACAAATTAGTTCACATACAAGTACGTAAGTTAAACAACATATATCATTAAGGCAACTGGATCAGGCCAACTACAATAACAACATATGCATGAAAATGTGATGGCTTTTATTATATAAAGAAGTTTAAGTCACCTTCATACAATACACCATGTAAACTTGCTAGCCCCATCAATGGAACACTATAGCCACATCAACCTGCTCCCCCAAAGAGATGTACTAGCTCCGTGTAGTGGAGAGGCCAAGGTGCATTACAATACTATCCAACCCTTTTTCAAGATATTCTTAGTAGAAGGTTGGCTGACCAAAAGCCTATACAATGAGTTATGAGGGACTATTTATAGCAAAGGGTGGGGTGACCGTTGACATTCCCCTTTGAGATAGTTCAACTACCCTCATGACTCCTCACCTAATCTATGACTTTTACATCCAACTATTGACACTCGACTTACACTTGACATGACTCAACATTACAATACACATATATTCATGTGAGACAACATGGCTTGAGTAAGCCTTGCAAGACATTACTAGCGCTCAATCTGCTATGGTGAGACCAACTCTTTGACATGCTTGTGATGGTGAAGTTGGTGAGCCGATGCCAAGCTTGGTCATCTGTGATGGTGTGAATGCACCTCATGGAGACATCTTGTTGAAGATAACTCTTGCCTCTGTTGTAACCGATGCATTGGTTCAGCCTCTTCATCCAACTCATCTACTAACATGCACATGGTCTTCTTCGGACAGTTGAAATGACAACACACTGATGCATAGTGTGCATGCTGATCTTCAAGTGTGTGTCGGTGGTCATGTGCATCAGCTTTCCAAAGTGCATGCTCAGCCCCAGTTGGACTTGCTTCTTGTCTTCGCCTTGGTGTGTGTGTTGAATGGGTTGGATTGCATTCGTGCTCTCAACGTGATGCATGTTGTTGGATCCCTTGCATGCGATCAACAACACTGCTCACCAGGTTTTCTCTGTGTGAGCTATTGGGATGGATCCTTAACTTGTACTGGCACATTTTCATCCATTAGTGCATGTTATGCCCATTTTTGTTCATGTTCCTACTACAACTCATTGGTCTTCCTCTGCAACTTCAAGTTCCTCCTGAGTTGCTACTTCATGCAACTCCTCCTTTGTTTCATCTTCTAACTTCACACAATATTCATGTCACACTGTCATTTCATAGCCTGAGTCTCCAAATTTTCTTTCATCATTAGTGGATCTTCTTGATCTTGCAACTTTGCTCCACCTTTATGTTATCAACAACCTTCCTCTTGCATTTGCCACATTCACTTCATTTGTTGTGTTCACTGCATTCAGTATGCTACCTTCGATTGTTGTTCACAATGCTTCTTGATGTGATGTTGTTACTTGATGTCCTTTTCCATGAAGAACTTGATGTATTCATGTGTAGGTAAACATGTGGACACTTGATCGACCGCATCCCCAAGCGCGCTTTGAACGGTGTCTTCATCTCTACTCTGTTGGAAACCATTGTACCTTTATTGTTGAGAGGCAAGTGAACAACTATGTCACTTAGAGACATGGTTGCACTCATAGCAAGAAATATGTTAGTTGAAAACCAAAATGAACATGAGAACTAAATTGCAACATACCTGGGTGAATGATCTTGAAGGTTGCACAATTTCCAAGAGATCGACCACCAATATTGGATAGGGCACAGTCCGAGCTACTGAGAGACTGACTAATTGCTAGAACTATGCGATGCACATTCTAGTTGGGAAGTTGGCTATTGAGATTGTGCAATGAGAAATCCTAGCTTGGAAGGTCTATTGGCCCAGGGGAAGATTTGCTCAAATTTTTGGGCCAAGCAGCCACTGACCTCCAAAAATTCGGAATTTAGTCCAAGAGGCCAGTGCTAGGCCAAAATGCACAAATATGGAGAGGAAGGTGAGCCCTCCTTCTCTAGATTGTGCAATGCAGCCTTGGTGAAGGAAGAGACTGGGCAAAGGTTGGCCCGACTCACCAACGGACAACTAAAAGCAGGTAAGTTGATCAAATGCATGGCGAAACTAAGTGATAGCAGAACTGGAAAATAGTGCATAAAAAACATGAATGGAAGATTGAGAAAACATATGAACGTGCATGTGGGTGAGGTCATTTGCTAGATGGGATAACATCCATGCAAAACAAATTCATGCATGCTGTTGTACCTTAAGAAACCAATTTCTTGGTTGTGTAGAACTTGTGCTTAATACATTAATGATTATAATGATTGTCACTTGTTTGTCACTTAATTGTATGTTGTGTTCTCAAATGAAGAACCTGGGAGACTTGGTTTTTAACCCACAATACTTAGGTGACATGAAAATATCAAAATGCCAATTGATTGCTAAATATAAATGATAAATGAAGAAAGATTAAAGAAGTTAGAGACAATATGCTATTTTACACAAAATCTACTAATTGTGATAGTTGGAGAAGTTAAAGATAATATGTTGTCTTACATATAAACTACTATCTATAACTTAGAAGAATTTTAGAGGTAAGAACTTCAAGTATAGGAGCCCTCTTTTAAGGGATTTTAACTTCATTTACATAAGCAAATAAATACATGTAGCTTCATTACTATACTGAAAGGAAGAAAATGTATGATGACACATAATAGAGAAGACACAAAATCATACCCAAAAAAGTGTGGAAAACTTATGATTATTTCATTAATCAACAGTTGTATCAGGAATACAATCACCTAGTATCTAGGTTCTCCAAAGTTCGAACCTCTTCTCTGTAAATTTTCTTCTTTTTATACATTATGAGACAATTGGTGATCACCAAAATTGTCAAACTACTTAACTATTCTCCTAACGGTCTAAAGTGAAAGATATTACAGAATATGACATAGAGGATAAAAAACACCTCGTAAATAAAATAACAAGTAACAGAATTCAAAAATATGATGATGATTTTTCGCTTTCAGATTTGTTGCTTGGCTTCTAATGAAGTTTCTCTGTAGATGCTTTAATAATGGTTGAACTGTTTTATTCATAATAAATTGTATTTGACAAAACCCCGTGCGTGGACTTGGGCCCACGTATGTATCAGGAGTGTTTTTATTGGCCAAAACACAAGGAAACCTGACCAATCACTGTCCCTTTGAAGTTTTGATAATCTCCCTCTAATTTTGGTTATCTTGATTAAAGAGCAGAATCGACTAATTTGCACGGAACATATTTTACCACGGAACTAAAAAGGATTAACAATCTAGTTCATAAATATGTCGGGTCCACCTTAGATGTACATGATTACCCTCCGATCACTCATTCAATAAATAGTTCAATCTTTTAGAACTCATGAGACTTTAAACCTGTTTGAACTAAACCTTATCAAGTCCACCTTTTCAATGCCCCTTTGACTCCCATATGGACCCGATAGGAAATATAAACTACTAGATAATGATCTATTGGGTCCGATTTTAGCGATAAAATCCAATTATGTTTCCACTTGATATCTGTCGGATCCCGTCTCTTTCGATAGATGGCTGAGATTAGCTTGGACTTCAGCGAATTAAATGGTATTTCATATGCCATCACGTCTTATTAGTTACCCACTTGATTTTCATCGGATTTGTGGCCTGTTGACCAGATGGCCCAGATCTTCTTGCCAGTTCACATTCAAAAGTCGTCAATCAAACAAAATAATTTATTTCTTTTAAACTTTGCGGGGTAAAAAATATACGGGAGCTTCATTGAGGTTGAACCCTCATAGTAATTTCAAGCCACACATTGTGGTCAACCATGCTAACATCATGGTCAAATGTGGGGGTTAAGATTTAATTAATCCTCATGCTCATTGCTTCCCCACAGCACACCTCATCGTACTCATCAAGCTATCACTTGATCACGCCTTTTGAACTTGCATGACCTTTAGACAATGGTTTTATTTTTCATTGTTTTTTATTTTCCTTTCATTTTGTGATAAAATTGAAAATAAGACTTAAATAACAATGGAAGGTACAACACATGTGATAGTAGTGAGATAGCAACAAAAATTGAAACAGAACTAGGACAAGCTAGAATATATGTAAACGATAGTAGGCATTCAAATAAATCAAGAAAATTACACTCACACAAGCAAATACACAAAATGCAATAGAAATGAAGCACAAGGCATGGGAAATGAGCGTACCCCAAAACATCTGAGCTATGATATGAAACCAACTCATGAAAAGATAGAGAAGACATATCATTGCCTTAGAATTCAGCCTCTTTGAGGGGGAAACCTCCTTTACATTGCACAAATGAAAAATTCTTGGAAGATACAAATGACAAAACCTTGTTTCTATATATAAGAGTCTAAGGGGTCACAATATAACCAAAGCCGACCTAACAATAATAATATAATGGCACAAAACTAACAATAGTGGGCTTCTATGGGGCACAATAATAACCATATGGGGACAATAGAGGCACAACAATAACAATAAGGGATACAATGAAAATATTAATGGGTAATCACTAGTATTATAGTGGCCTAACATTCCCCTCTCCTTCAAAAAAGTGCTGTCCTCAACACTTGAGTAGTTCTGGATGTTTCTGTATAAAAATCTCATCCTCCCATTCGGAATCTTCAATGGGTAAGTTCTTCCACTTGATGAGATACTCTGAAATTGATCGATTTTGTCACTGTCAAGTTCTTGCTTCTTCGACTGCTTTAGGTTCCAGTATGATTTTTCCTTCCTCATCATGTTTTGGTAATATTGTTTGAACTGGGATCTTGTCACATATAACCTTCTTTAAGCATGACACATGGAAAATTGGGTGCACTCGGGAAGCTGCGGGAAGCTCCAATTTGTATGCCATAGTACCTATCTTTTGTAACACCTTGTATGAACCATAATACTTTGGTGATAATTTATTATCCTTCTTAGCTTGCTTGCGGGACATTTGTTTATATGGTTGTAGTTGTAGGAATACCCAATCGCCTACATCAAAACTTCTTTTGCTGCGATGTTGATCTACCTATTATTTCGTTCTATTCTATGACAAGGTGAGCTTATCCTTTAAGAGTTAGAGAACTTGTTGTTGATGCTTGATGTGAACTTCCACTTCTTGAACCTTAGAATTTTCTCTTAAATATGATGTGATGGATGGTGGATGATATCCATAAAGTGCCATAAATGGGGTCATTTTTGTTGTCGTATGGAAGGAAGTGCTATACCACCATTCAGCTAGATTTAACCATTGGACCCATTGTGTTTGTTTATAAGATACAATGTTATGAAACTAGCTCACAAAAATATAGAAAAGATAGATCAACGCTTGAGAATTCAGCCTCTTTGAGGGGGAAACCTCCTTTACATTACACAAGTGAATTATTCTTTGATGATTCAAATGACAAAACCTCCTTTCTATATATAGGAGTCCGAGGAGTCACATTATAACCCAGCCGACCTAACAATAATAATATAAAGGCACAAAAATAATAATAGAGGGATTCTATGGGGCACAATAATAACAATATGGGGACAATAGGGGCACAACAATATTAATAAGGGATATAACTACAATATTAACTGGGTAATCACTAGTATTATAGGGACCTAACATTTCCCTCTCCTTCAAAAAGGTGTTGTCCTCAACGCTTGAGTAGTTCTGGATTCTTCTGTATAAAATTCTCATCCTCCCATGTGGAATATTCAGTTGATAAGTTCTTCCACTTGATGAGATAATCCAAAATTGATCAATTTGATAGCTGTCGAGTTCTTGTTTTGGTGACTACTTCCGGTTCTAATATAATTTTTCCTTCCTCGTCAAGTTCTAGCAATATTGCTTGAACTGGGAGCTTGTCGCCTATAACCTTATTTAAACATGAAACATGGAAAATGGGGTGCACTCGAGAAGCTGCGGGAAGCTCCAATTTGTATGCCATAGTACCAATCCTTTGTAACACCTTATACAGACCATAATACTTTGGTGATAATTTATTATACTTCTTAGCTTTCTTGAGGGAAATTTGTTTATATGGTTGTAGCTGTAGGAATACCCAATCACCTACATCAAAAATTCTATCACTGTGATGTTGATCTGCCTGTTGTTTAATTCTATTTTGTGCCAACACGAGGTTGTCCTTTAAGAGTTGGAGGACTTGTTGTTGATGCTCGATGTGATGCTCCATTACTTGAACCTTAGAATTTTCTCTTAAATATGATGTGATGGATGGTGGCTGATATCCATAAAGTGCCATAAATGGGGTCATTTTTGTTGCAGTATGGAAGGAAGTGTTATACCACCATTCAATCAGAGGCAACCATTTGACCCATTGTGTCTGTTTATTAGATACAAAGCAACGAAGATATCCTTCCAAACATTTGTTTACTATCTCAGTTTGCTCATCAGATTGAGGATGGTAAGATGAGCTATGAGTTAACTGAGTACCAAGACAAGAAAATAATTCTGTCCAAAAATTTCCAGTGAAAATGGGATCTCTGTCAGTTACAATAATCTTTGGGTTTCCATGTAGCTTTTGAATTGTTTCCATAAATGCAGTAGAAACTGTACTGGCTTTAAATGGATGTGATAATGCAAAAAAGTGTAAATACTTGGTAAGTCTGTCAACTACCACCATGATGACACTCTTTCCCTCAGACTTGGGTAAACCTGTGATAAAATCCATGGAAACCTCCTCCCAATGTTGGCTTGGAATGGATAAAGGTTGTAATAGATCCGGGGTCTTAATTGTTTCCACTTTATTTTGTTGGGAAACCAAACATTTTGCCACAAACTTTTGAATATCCGATTTAAGGCCATCCCAAAAAAATTCCTTCTTGACCCTGTGATAAGTTTTTAAAAATCCTGAGTGCCCTCCTAAGGGAGAAGTGTGCAATTCCATAAGAATCTTTTGTTTGAGTTGGGAATTCTTACAGAGGTATAAGCGATCTTTGTACCATAACGAATCACTTTTTCAGCTAAATGTATTAGATGTACTAGAATCTTGTTGTAACTTTCGAATAAGTGCCCACATTTCTTCATCATTCTTCCATTCCTCCCTTGCTTCGTTTATCCAATTTGGTTGGATAATAGAAATGGCGCACAACAATGCTTCCACATCCTCGTCCTTTCTTGAGAGTGCATCTGCCACCACATTTTACTTCCCTTTTTTGTAGATGATTTCAAAGTCATAACCCAACATCTTTGTGACCCACTTTTGTTGCTCTTCAGAGGATAATCTTTGTTCTAAAAATTATTTAAGGCTATCATGATCCGTTTTTACCTTGAAGTGTCTTCCCATTAGGTAGGGTCACCATTTTCTCTAGTGCGTGTAGTATTGCCAACATTTCCTTCTCATAAATAGCTTTGTGTAAAAACTTTCCCTTGATTGGACAACTTTCAAAAGAAATGGGTCTTTCAACTTGGATTAAAATAGCACCAAATCAATTTCCTGAAGCATCACATTCCATAATAAAGGTTCTTGTGAAGTCCGGTGTAGCTAAGACCGGTGCTTGGCACATTGCCTTTTTAAGATGTTCAAATGCCTTTGTTGCTTCTGGAGTCCATGAAAATGCATCTTTCTTCAATAATGTTGTTATAGGTGTTCCTATTCTCCCATAATTCTTAACAAACTTGCGAAAATACCCTATCAACCCGAGAAATCGTCACATATGCTTTATGGATGTGGGGATTTTCCATTCCTTAATGGCTTTAATTTTGCTAGGGTTTACCTTAACTCCTTCATGAGATATAATATGACCCATATATTCCACCTCTTGTACTCCAAAGAAACATTTGGATCTTTTTGCATATAATTGTTTCTCCTCCAATAGTTGTAGCACCTTGTCAACATGTTCACCATGATCCTTCCAAGACTTGTTGTAGATTAGTATATCATCAAAAAATACTAACACAAATTTTCTAAGGAATGGTTTGAAAATTGAATTCATCAAACCTTGAAATGTTGAAGGTGCATTGGTAAGGCCAAAAGGCATGACCAAAAATTCATAATGACCCTCATGAGTTCTAAATGATGTTTTCAGAATGTCTTCAGTCTTCATTCTGATTTGATGATATCCTGAATGAAGATACAACTTGGTGAAGTAAATTGATCCATGCAATTCATCCAGTAATTCATCAATGACAGGAATGGGAAACTTATCTTTAATAGTGAGCTTGTTGAGCTCCCTATAATCTGGACACATGCACCATGATCCAACCTTCTTGTGCACCAATACTACTGGAGCAGTGAAAGAACTTTGACTAGGTTCAATTATACTATCCTCTAGCATTTCTGCAACCATACATTCAATTTCACTCTTTCGGGCATAGGGATATCTGTACGGCCGGATGTTTGGAGGAACACTTCATGGAATCAGATGAATAGCATGATCATGATCATGAATAGGTGGGAGACCTTTGGGAGTCTCAAATACCTTGGGATGATTGTCCAAGGCTTTTTGGAGATTTGGAGAAATAGATGATTTAGATGTGGAAACATCTAGCAAACATAATTGTGCAATTACACCTCTTTGTTCATTTTTTAGAAGTTTTGTCATACCGTTAGCGCTGATTATTTTTCCCAGTTTCCTTGCAATACCCCTTAATTTAACTTCCTTTCCTTCAACAGAAAATTTCATGAAAAGTTCTTGAAAATTAAAAGCTATTGTACGCAAGGATTATAGCCATTGGACTCCTAGTACAACATCAGCACCTCCCATTGGAATGGAAAGCATTGGGCTAGTCAATACATATTCTCCCATGGATAGCTTGATATTATGAGACTTTCCAGAGCAATTTATTGTTCCTCCATTTGCAACCATCACTTGACACTTTGGTGCTGGATATAGGAAGCGATTCAATTCTTTTACTACCTTACAATGAATAAAATTGGGGGTACTTCCTTAATCAATCAATAGTATTACCTTTTTCTTCTTGATTTGTCCTTCTATCTTGATGGTCTGAGGAGTGGTAATTCCCTCCAATGCAATACAAGATATGGTCGGATTCATTTCTTCTTTATCTAGGCTTTGTTCCTGGAGTATATCCTCTTCTTTTGACCTTTCTTGCTCCTTTTCTTCTTCCTCTTCACAATCTATGTAGAATACTTTCTTCTCAACACACTTATGAACTTTAGTGTATTTTCTATCGCAACTGTAACAAATCCCTTTTGCTCTTCTTTCTTCCAATTGTTGTGGTGTTAACCTTATAGGTTGTGGAAGACTAGGGGCAACAACACTTCCATCTTTATAGTTGTGAGTGGTATGCTTCCTGGTTGCCATAATTTTGCTTTCCATCTTTCTTGCTAACCTAAATGCCTTCTCTAATGAATAAGGTTCCTAAAGGTGAACATCATGTTGGATATTATCCTTTAAAGTCCCTATGAACACGTCAATCCTATGCTCCTCTGGAATTTTCTTTACCCTTATGTTCATTTTTTGGAACTCTTCAATGTGCTCCATTATTGAACCCTTTTGTTTGAGACTTATCAATTGGCTAAAAAAAGTGGCTTTTTGTTTCCTCATAATGTGCTGTCAATTCTTCTGTAAAAATTGCCCAAGTGATAATTTTTTTACGAGAGCAAATCCATTGATACCATACAAATTGATTTGGTTCCAAATATAAAGCTGCAATACATACCTTTTGTGTGTTTCACACATTATTGAGATTGAAAAATTGCTCCATCTGTAATATCCATGTTGCGGGATCCTTGCCATCAAACTTCCTCATATCGATTTTTGGAATATGGTGGGTCTTTGGTCCAACATTAGAGTCTATGAAATCATGATGAACAATTCTTTTGTTCTCATCATGAGTTTCCTTTACTACCCTTTCACCATTAGTAAGCATTTCTTGTAGAAACTTTGTCAAATCTGTCTTCAAATATTCCATGCCTATCTTCAAATCTATCTTCAAATC
>APFE030736409.1:0-38943 GCA_000404065.3 Pinus taeda | reverse complement strand
AACCAGAGTTACATTTCTTTTTTGATGTCTTTCTCTCATTTCTAAAGCTTGTTTTGAAGAGCTAAGGTCTGAGACTTGCTTAGGAAGCTGGTATAGGTGGTGACGGACCCATACCAACTGCAAATAATCAAGGTGACGATATGTTTGTGTAACACTACTCTTTCAGCATTTGTAAGTATTTCTTGTAGAAAATCTGTCAAATCTGTCTTCAAATCTGCCATGTCTATCTTCAAATCTGTCTTCAAATTTGCCATGTCTTTCTTCAAATATGTCATCAAATATATCTTCAAATCATCCATATTAGCTTCCACACCCTTTATCTTAGATTCCACACCATTTATCTTAGCTTCTATTAGCTTTTGTAAGAATGACATTTGTTGCACTTGGTCTTGTAATTTTGATATATCATGTAGCATTTCTTCCTCTTCTTCATGAGTCATGCTAGAACTTTCAGGTTTCTTACTAGGTATTTGAATTTTCTTTCCTCAAGGCATTAGTTACCGATAATAATGCTCTACTATGCCCTTTTAATTCCTTCAAAATAATTTTTCAAACCAAGCTTATGCAAAAATTTAAAAAAATATACACACCTTGTTTCACTTTGCAGGAGCTCGATATTGCCTCTGATGTATCTCTATAATTTCAGATCATCTAGTTCTAAAATTGTGACCTGCAGTATCCCTCTATGTCCTCTTTCCAATGCCACTAGTCTGATCCAAATTGGATTCTCCAAGGAAGAGTTATGCCAAATCTCCCACAGTGGCCTAATTATAGACTAGTTCAGTAGAGCGAGCTTGTACAAAATGTCACGTGTCCCTGTTTCGACCTTTGGCTCTAAAAATATTTACAAGAAACCAAAGTCCATCCTCTTTCTATACCTTCTTACAAAACTTCAATCTGATTCTCAGAGAGAAAGTTATGACGATCTTCCCCAAGTCACCTGTTTGGAATGTAATTTAGGAGTCTGCAAAAAGACCAAATTCCTCAGATCATATCTCCGCAAATATACCGTGAAAATCTCTAAAATTCAGACCTCAGGTTTAGTGTGATTTTGTCTCAAACGGGTTGTTTTTTTCTCTTCTGAAATGTCACAGAAAAAATGTGATAGCAAAAATACAACTATGACCTATTTGGAGCAGCGAAAACCTAGAATCCAAAGCTCTGATACCAAATGTTATGAAACCAGCTCAAAAAAAGATAGAAAAGATAAATCAACACCTGAGAATTCAGCCTCTTCGAGGGGGAAACCTCCTTTAAATTACACAAATGAATGATTCTTTGATGATTAAAATGAGAAAACCTCCTTTCTATATATAGGAGTCTAACGAATCACAATATAACCCAACCGACCTAACAATAATAATATAAAGGCACAAAAATAACAATAAAGGGATTCTATGGGGCACAGGAATAGCAATATGGGGACAACAGGGGTACAACAATATTAATAATGGATATAAATACAATAGAAATGGGGTAATAACTAGTATTATAGGGACCTAACATACAAAGCAACGAAGATATCCTTCTTTCCTGTCAGATTGAGGATGATAAGATGAGTTATGAGCTAAATGAGTACCAAGACAAGAAAATATTAATGTCCAAAAATTTACAGTGAAAATGGGATCTCTGTCACTTACAATAATCTTTGGGTTTCCGTGTAGCTTTTGAATTATTTCCATAAATGCAGTAGAAATTGTAGTCAATTTAAATGGATGAGATAATGCAAAAATGTGTGCATACTTGGTAAGTCTATCAATTACCACCATGATAACACTCTTTCTTTCGGACATGGGTAAACCTTTCATAGAATCCATTGAAACTTCCTCCCAATGTTGGCTTGGAATGGATAGAGGTTGTAATAGACGTGGGGTCTTAACTGTTTCAACTTTATTTTGTTGGCAAACCAAATATTTCGCCACAAAATTTTGAATATACAATTTAAGGCCATCCCAAAAAAAAATCCTTCTTAATCCTATGGTAAGTTTTTAGAAATCCTGAGTGCCCTCCTAAGGGAGAGGTGTGCAATTCCCTAGGAATATTTTGTTTGAGTTGGGAATTATTACATAGGTATAACTGATATTTGTACCATAACAAATTAGTTTTCCAGCTAAATGTATCAGCTGTGTTGGGAACTTGTTGTAACTTTTGAATGAGTGCCCACACTTCTTTGTTATTCTTCCATTCATCCCTTTCTTCATTTATCCAATCTGGTTGGATAATAGAAATTACACAAAGAAATTCTTCCACGTCCTCATCCTTTCTTGAGAGTGGATCAGACACAACATTTTGCTTCCCTTTTTTGTAGATGATTTCAAAGTCATAAACCAACATCTTTGTGATCCATTTTTGCTGCTCCTTTGAAGATAATCTTTGTTCTAAAAAGTATTTAAGACTATCATGAATTTTTTTTACCTTGAAGTGTCTTCCCATTAGGTAGGGTTTCCATTTCTTAAGTGCATCTAGTATTGCTGACATTTCCTTCTCATAGATAGCTTTGTGTAAATACTTTCCTTTGATTTGACAACTTTCCAAAGAAATGGGTCTTTCTTCTTGCATTAAAACAACACCAATTCCATTTCCTGAGGCATTACATTCCACAATAAAGGTTTTTGTGAAGTCTGGTGTAGCTAGGACTGGTGCTTGGAACATTGCCTCCTTAAGATATTCAAAGGCCTTCGCTACTTCTGGAGTCCATGAAAATTCATCTTTCTTCAATAATGTTGTTAGAGGTGCTGCTATACTCCCATAACTCTTAACAAACTTGCAATAATACCCTTTCAACCCGAGAAATCCTCGCAGATGCTTTATGTATGTGGGGATTTTCCATTCCTTAATGGTTTTAATTTTGCTAGAGTCTACTTTAACACCTTCATGAGATATAATATGACCTAGATATTCCACCTCTTATACTCCAAAGAAAAATTTGAAGATTTTTGCATATAATTGTTTCTCCTCCAATAGTTTGAGCACCCTGTCAACATGTTGAACATGATCCTTCCAAGACTTGTTGTAGATTAGTATATCATCAAAAAATACTAACAAAAAATTTCTAAGGAAGGGTTTGAAAATGGAATTCATCAACTCTTGAAATGTAGAAGGTGCATTGGTAAGGCAAAAAGGCACGACCAAAAATTCATAATGACCCTCATGAGTTCTAAATGTTGTTTTTGGAATGTCTTCAATCTTGATTCTGATTTGATGATATCTTGAATGAAGATCCAACTTGGTGAAGTAAATTGATCCATGCAATTCATCTAATAATTTTTCAATGAGATGAATGGGAAATTTATCTTTAATAGTGAGCTTGTTGAGATCCATATAATCTCGACACATGTGCCATGATCCATCCTTATTGTAAACCAATACTACTGGAGCAGAGCAAGAACTTTGACTAGGTTGAATTATACCAGCCTCTAGCATTTCTGCAACCATACATTCAATTTCACTCTTTTGGGCATAGGGATATCTGTAAGTGTTGATGATTGGAGGAACACTTCCTAGAATCAAATGAATAGCATGATCATGATCACAAATAGATGTGAGGCCTTTGGGAGTCTCAAATACATTGGAATGATTGTCCAAGACTTTTTGGAGATCTAGAGAAACAAATGATTTCAATGTGGGAACCTCTAGTGAACATAATTGTGTAATTATGACTCATTGTTATTTCTTTAGAAGTTTTTTCATTCCGTTAGAGCTAATTATCCTTCTTGATTTCCCTGCGATACCCTTTAATTCAACTTCCTTTCCTTCTAAAGAAAATTTCATGAAAAGTTCTTGAAAATTAAAAGCTTTTGTACCCAAGGATTGTAGCCATTAGACTCCTAGTACAACATCAACACCATCCATTGGAATGGAAATCATTGGACTGTTAAATACATATTCTCCGATGGATAGCTTGATATTATGGCACTTTACTAAGAAAGTTATGGTTCCTCCACTTGAAACCATCACCTGACACTCTGGTGCTGGATATAGGAAGCAATTCAATTCCTTGGCTATCTTACAATGAATAAAATTATGGGTACTTCCTGAACGAATCAACACTATTACTTTTTTCTTCTTAATATGCCCTTCTATCTTGATGGTTTGAGGAGTGGTAAATCCACCCAATTAATTACAAGATATGGTCGGATTCATTTCTTCTTTCCCTAGGGTTTGTTTGTGGTGTATATCCTCCTATTTCGACGTTTCTTCTTCCTTTTCTTCCTCCTCTTCACAATATATGTAAAATAATTTATTCTCAACACACTTATGACCTTTAGTGTACCTTTTATCACAACTATAACAAAGCCCTTTTGCTCTTTTTTCTTCCAATTGTTGTGGTGTCAACCTTACAGGTTGTGGATGGCTGGGGGAAACAACACTTCCATCTTTATGATTGTGAGTGGTAGGCTTCCTTGTTGCCATACTTTTGCTTTCCATTTTTCTTTCCAACCTGAACGCCTTCTCCAATGAATCAGGTTCCCAAAGGCAAACCTCATGTTGGATGTTATCCTTTAAAGTCCATATGAACATATCAATCCTATTCTCCTTTGGAATATCTGTTACCCTCATATTGAATTTTTGGAAGTCCTCAATGTGCTCCATCATTGAACCCTTTTGTTTGAGATTTATAAATTGGCTAAAAAAAGTGTTTCTTTTTGTATCCTCATAATGTGCTATTGTTTCATCCATAAAAATAGCCCAAATGACAATTTGTTTAAGAGAGCAAATCCATTGATACCATACAAACTGATTTGGTTCCAAATATAAAGTTGCAATGTGTAACTTTTTTGTGTTTTGGACATTATGGAAATTGAAAAATTGCTACATTTGTAGTATCCATGTTGCGAGAATCAAAATTACTCATATCGATATTTGGAACATGGTGGTTCTTCGATCCAATGTTAGAGTCTATGAAATCATTATTAACATTTATTTTGTTCTCATCATGTGTTTCCTTTACTACCCTTTTGCCATTAGTAAGCATTTATTGTAGAAATTTTATTGAATTTTCCATCCTAGCTTCCATGTCATCCATCTTATCTTTTACGTCATTCATCTTCGGTTATACACCTTTCTTTAAACCATCCATATTAGCTTCTACGCCTTTCTTTAAACCATCCATCTTAGCTTCCACGACATACATCTTAGCTTCTGCGTCTTTCTTTAAACCGGCCATCTTAGCTTCGATTACTTTTTGTGTGAGTAAAATTTATTGCACTTGGTCTCGTAATTTTGATATATCATGTTGCATTTATTCCTATTCTTCATGAGTCATGCCTGATATTTCAGATTGCTTACTAGGTGTTTCCATTTTCTTTCTTCACGGCATCAATTACTGATAATAATCCTTCACTATGCCCTTTTAATTCCTTCAAACTAATTTTTCAAACCAAGCTTATGCAAAAATTTAAAAACACTACACACCTTTTTTCACTTTCTAGGAGCTCGATACTGAAAGAACTATACCTCTATAACTTCAAATATCCAAGGTTTGAAATTGTGACCTGCCATCTCACTTTGTGCCCTCTTTCCAATCCTACAATTCTGATCAAAATTGGATTCTCCAAGAAAGATTTATGCCCCACCTCCCGAGATGACTTGCTTATATACATTTTCAGTAGAGAGAGTTGTATGAAGAGACACATGTTACTATTTCGACCTTCAGACCTAAAAACAATACATAGAAAAGTACAGTTTGTCGTCTTTCTATAGCTTCTTATGAAATTTCAATCTGATTCTCAACGAGAAAGTTATGATGATTTTCCCAAGGTCACCTATTTATAATGTAATTCAGGAGTCTCCTAAAACTCTAACTTCCGCAGATTATATCTTTGAACATATAGTGCGACAAGATCTAATATTTGGACCCTAGCTTCACCACGAATTCTGCTCAAATGGGTTTTAATTTCAAAGTCAAAACCTTTGTAGAATCTTTTTATAGAAAAACTTCCACGATGACTTGTTTGAGATGTAATTTGTACCTTTCAAAAACCCTAAATTCATTAGATCATAGCTCTAAACATATAGCGAGACAAGATCTGAAATTTAGTCCCAAGGTTCAGATCGAGTTTTTCTCAAATGGTTTTTTTTTAGCTTTTCAAACTTCATAGTGAAAATGTTATAGCAAAAATTCCATGATGATCTATTTGGAGCAGCGAAACCTTAGAATCCAAACCTCTGATACCAAATGTTATGAAACCAACTCACAAAAAGATAGAAAAAAAGTATCAATGCCTTAGAATTCAGCCTCTTCGAGGGGACAACCTCCCTTAAATTACACAAATGAACAATTCTTGGATGATACAAATGACAAAACCTCCTTTCTATATATAGGAGTCTAAGGGGACACAATATAACTAAAGCTGACCCACAATAATTATATAAGGGCACAAAAATAACAATAGTGGGCTTCTATGGGGCACAATAATAACAATATGGTGACAATAGCGGCACAACAATAACAATAAGGGATACAATGAAAATAGTAATGGGGGAATCACTAGTATTATAGGGACCTAACAAGTTGAATCTGTTGAATGCTCCTAGATGTGATGTGGGATGTCAGAGCTAAAAGGTTGATGTGAGGAATGAGCTTTGCAACGTCCAGTTGATGACTTTTGATAACATCGAGGTTGTGATGCGCATGCCACAAATCTAGGGGAAGAGACACTTGGATGGAGGTTTCTGAATTGTTCCTCTTATGTAACCTCCAACTACTAAACATAGGTCCATGAAACAAGGGATGCCTTTGCATGCTGGCTTGGGAGAGATAGCCCATACATGAAAGTCTATTTTTCTCAGTCTCGGAGGGAATTGGTCAACTTAGTTGCACATGCAATAGATTGCTTGATTGTTGGAGAAAAATTTGCATTCCTAACTGCGAGCTAGACTAACTGCCCAAGGGGATTATACAATTTCTGGGCCTAGCAGTTGACTATTGCCCAGATTTGTGTAAATCCTTGGTTGAACTGCTTGTTGATGGGAGAAATTTGCACAATTCATGCTGGGAGAGTTGGTTGGCAGGATTGCGCAATCTTGGAGCCCAGCAAGCTGTTAGAGGGAATTGCACAATTCCTGGAGGGAAAGGTTGGTTGTCCTCTAGAAATGTGCAAATTTCACTAGGAATCTCCTTAGCCTACAGCTGGACCAAGTTCGGTTGAGCAGCCCATGAAGGGAAATGATCAAACTATGATCAAAAGGTTGCCTTTGAGCAAGAAAGCCACTGAAGCTTTAGGACGTGATGAATCAAGGAAAGATATTGTGAAATTTGGTAGGAAGGCTCCAAAATAGGCTAAGGAAAAATTTTGGAGGGTAGTTGTAGTCGCTACAACACTTAGCTACACACTGGTAGAATTCTAGCTCTCTGAATGGATGTTGTTCATGAAAAGCAAGTCTAACACCTCTGAAAGTATTGTTCAGTTCTTAGCTCATCTTGGTTTCACACTAACTTGATTGAAATATATATCATCTACTAGAATCTTGGTCGATTGACACACATTCCACACCAAGGAAACATAGTTGTTTCGATTGGGGTTGAGGGGTATATAGGTGCACAAGAAGTATAGTCATTAGAGTCTTATTTTCATCTCTAGTGTTGCTCCACTACCAGCAGGGCTGGAAATTACCCCGATGGAGTCACATGGGAGCACAAGCATGGCTCCACTACCAGGGAACCTCGTCAGTACCCCTGCGCAGTTACTTTCATCACTTCCCTGCACAGGAAGCCTTTCTCTTCTTTTGCCTTATTCATTTTTCATGTTGAATTTTTTGAATTTTCATATTTTCATTTTTCGTTTTTACTGTGCATATCACTTATTCATTTCAGAGGTGGAAGAGGGATCCCAACCTATTGAGAGCAGAGTAGGGTGTTCCAGTAGAGAAGTAGTTTATTATATCTCTAACATTCTTGTTAAGGTTTTCCCCCTCAGCTTACTCTACTTGATTGAGCTGACAAGAGTTAACTAAAAAAAATTGACTAGAGAAGGTGACACTAGTTAGCACGCAGGCGTTGTGTTTACACCAAGGTTCACTTTGAACAATATGTATTTTCCTTCGACGTATCATGGAATAAGAGTAACAATTTCATCATACAGAGGCAAGATGACAAATAACCAAGTAGCAATAGATGTACAAATTCTCTTGTACTTTACACAACTTGTTTCATGAGTCACACATGGTTTCATGCAAACTAACCTAAAAACGAATGAAACAAACAACAAAGAAAGTAAGAGTAGAAGCAAAACTGAAAGCAAAACAAGTAAGAAAACAAGAAAGCACACAAACGAGCAGGAAAATCATGTAAGAAAACAAGAATGCAAGAAGACAACTGAAAGAAAATGCTACTCCTACTCCTATACTGACAATGCATGGGCTTGATCACATGAAGTGATACTTCCAATGCAGCCACCGGCGCATTGGTAGACCGATGTGGGTGAAAGATTGGTCTGCCACTAACCCAGTTGTGTGGACCAGCATACAGGAAAGATGACAATGAAGATAGCCACACTTCGTGTTTCGAAGTTCCCACGGGACATAAGTGAGTGCATGTGCATGATGGATAGTTTGTGGACTTATCATGGTGCTGTGTGACACTACGTGCAACTTTGAAAAAAAATCACGCTCTTGATTTAGATATGCAAGCAAACGAAAGAAACAAATATAACTTGTGTCACGCATGAGTGTTTGCAATGCAAGACTCCTCCCATGCATGAGAAATGGGATCATGCAATTCGAGTGGAGGAGGTGTGATGTGTGTATGAGATGGATCTTCAATGCATATAGATGAGTGATGAGGAGCCTTGGGTGATTGAACAATTTCATGATTGGAAGTGAGAATAACCCCAAGAGAGTGAGGACCTGACATAACCATCAGCTTGGCTGAAAGTGCCTCAATAACCTTGGGTGTCTCAACTTCATCATCAGGTAGATCATCATAAACCAATCGCTTCATAAGATCAACTGTGATAGATTCATAATTGTGATAAAAAATGAAAGCAAATGAATCACGATCTCCATGATCAAAAAAATAAATGAACTCTTCGAAATCCTCATGATCAAATGAATCAAATCTAGGGGTAGATGAAAAACGAATGAACTCATCCTCTTTGTTTCTGAAAAAGACAGGTGAAGGATCAAGTGGATCTTCAATATATAACTGATCCTCTCTATTTTTGAATGATGGACTATCATTTGGTGAGTTCTGCGAGTGATCAACAATGGGTGCATCCATCGATGAAGACACACATACAAAATCATGGATGGTAGGTTCACCAAAGAAGTTAGGAGAGAACAGAGAGGGCTCAGACGGAAGGGAGTCATCCTTCACTGGGTGTTAATTTTCAAGCCCCAGCTCATAGTCTTAATGAATGATAGTGCATGTTGGTTGTAAAAAAACAACTTCGTCAGTGGGTTGTTCCTCATTCACAATAAGTGAAGATTCTAGAATGGATGAACACAACACAACATCATCTGAAGGAACACCTGGGTGCAAAGACGAAGGTCAAAGAAAAGAATGCATATGGGAACTCAAAGGACTCGCAACCAACTCTGCACAAAAATTAAGTGGAGTGTTGTTGGGAGGGTATGAAGAATGAACAGATGTGTGAACATGATCCTCAACATCATTGGATGATGGTGGAACTGTTGAATGAAAGGGAGGAAAATAGTCCATTGAGACAGTTCCTTCTTGCACATGGGATTGTGTAGTTCCATTAACGAAGAAGGTTGAAGAATGTAAGATTCAATGAAATATATAAAAGGTTCGAAACTAGATGAGAAGACACTACTTGTCATTAGTTCCTTCTTCTAGTGCTAGAAATGTTGATGTTCCTAGACCTTCCAACATGTCAAGGGGATCTCCCCAATAAGAAGTCCCAACTAGACCTGAGACCATTTGGTGTAGGAATCCCAATAGTGGGTCATAAGGTAATGCCTTGATCGCGATGTCACACAGAGACAAGTAAGATAACTCTGTCAGTACCAAGGGTGTGATTGATGCAGTGAGTTAAGGAATGAGTATGAGAGGTTTCAACACTTCAAAGGGAGAGGAAGGTGAATGTGAGTTCTAGGATGAAGGGGATTAGTCCCAACTCAGCTAGGAACACACAACACAAAGAACATGCACACCATCTAGCATAGAAGTCAACACGGATGTGGAAATCACAAAATAGAAGGTAAGATAACACGAAAAACACTCACAGGATCAGTCCGACATGAGTGTGATGGTTGATATAACAAGGTTCATGAGAAAGGTTTGTATGGTGTCTGGCAGAGTAGTCGACATAGATGGTGACAACATTAACAACATAGGCAACAAATTAACAAAAAGATTCATATAATTTCATACAAATCAGTTCATATATAAGTACGTAAGTTAAACAACATTTATGATTAAGGAAACCGGAGCATTCCAACTACAATAAAAACATATGCATGAAAACGTCTTGACTTTTATTATATAAAGAAGTGTAAGTCACAATCATACAATAGACCATGTAAACCTACTAGCCCCATCAGTGGAACATTATAGCCACATCCGCCTGCTCCTCCAAAGAGATGTACTACGTCCATGCAGTGGAGAAGCCAAGGCGCATTACAATATTGTCCAAGCCTTCTTCAAGATAGCCTTAGTAGAAGGTTGGCTGACCAAACAGCTATACAATTAGTAATGAGGGACTATTTATAGCAAAGGGTGGGGTGACCCTTGACATTCCCCTTTGTGACAGTTCAACTACCCTCATGACTCTTCACCTACTCTATGACAGTTACATCCAACTGTTGACACTCGACTTACACTTGACATGACTCAACATTACAATGCACATGTACTCATGTGAGACAACATGGCTTGAGAAAGGCTTGCAAGAAATCACTAACACTCGGTCTGCTAATGGTGAGACCAACTCTTTGACATGCTTGTGATGGTGAAGCTAGTGAGCTGATTCCAAGCTTTGTCATCTGTGATGGTGTGCATGCACCTCATGGTGACATCTTGCTGAAGCGAACTCTTTCCTCCATTGCAACCGGTGCATTGGTTCAGCCACTTCATCCAAATCATCTGCAACATGCACATAGTATTCTTTGGATGGTTGTACTAGAAACACAACGATGCATAATGTTTGTGCTAATCTTCAAATGTGTGTTGGTGTTCATGCACATCAACTTGCCGAAGTGCATGATCAGCCCTAGTTGGACTTGCTTCTTATCTTCACCTTGGTGAGTGTGTTGAATGGGTTGGATTGCATGTGTGCACTCAAAAACATGCATGTTGTTGGATCCTTTGCATGCAATCAACAACAATGCTCACCATGTTAGCTCTGTCTTAGCTGTTGGGATGGATCCTTAACTTGAACTGGCGCAGTTTCATCCGTGAGTGCATGTTGCGCCCACTACTATTCGTGTTCTTGCTACAACTCATTGGTCTGTTTGTGCAGCTTCATGTTCTTCTTGAGTTGCTACTTCATGCAACTCCTTCTTTGGTCCATCTTTGAACTTCGCGCGATCTTCATGTCGCATCGTTACTTCATAGCCTGAGTCTCCAAATTTTGTTTCATTATCAATGGATCTACTTGATCTTGCAACTTTACTCCGTCTTTATGTTGTCAACAACCTTCCTCTTGCATTCACTGCATTCGTTATGCGGCCTTCAACTATTGTTCATGATGTTGCTCACTGTCATGTTGCTGCCTAATGTCCTTGTCTACAAACAACTTGATGTCTTTGTGAGTAAGTAAGCTCATGGAAACTGGATTGATTGCATCCCCAAGCGTTCTCTGAATGGTGTCTTTGTCTCTGCTCTCTTGGAAACCATTGTACATGTACTACTAAGAGGCAGATGAACACCTGTGATACCTAGCGACATGGAAACACTCATAGAAAGAAATCTATGAGTCGAAAACAAAAATGAACATGATAACTGACTTGCAACATACCTAGGTGAATGAACATGAATGTTGCACAATTTCGGCCATAAGGTCAGGAGACCGACTGCCAAGAATATAAAAGGCACAACCTCGGCTATTTAGGACTGAATGACTACTAGAACTGTGCAATGCATAGTCCAGTCGAGTAGTTGGGTACTAGGATTGCATATGAGAAATTCCAGTTGGGAAGGTCTGCTGGCCCAAGGGCAGATTTGCACCAACTTTTGGGCCAAGGAGCAACTGACCTCTAGAAACAAACAATTCAGTCCACGAGGCTAGTGTTGGGCCAGAATGCACAAATATGGAGAGGAGGGTGATCCTTCCTTCTCCAGATTTTGCAATGCAACCTTGTTGAAGGCAAAGGCTTGGCTAAGGTTGGCCCGACTGACAGATGTAAAATTGAAAGCAAGTAAGTTGATGAAATGCATGGCCAAACAAAGTGATAGCACAAGTGATAAATAGTGCATGCAAAACATGAATGGAATATTGAGAAGACATATCAACATGCATGTGGGTGAGGTCGTTCACCAATTGGGTGAGGACATTCACCAATAGTTTCATGCATGCAACAATAGTGAGATAGCAACAAAAATTGAAACGGAGCTAGGACAAGCTAGAATATATGCAAATTATAGCAAGAATTCAAAGAAATCAATAAAGAACACACACAAGCAAAAACACAAAAAGCAACAGAAATGCAACACAAGGCACGGGAAAGGATCTTACCCCAAAACAGTTGAGTTGAATGTGATGACTACACCTAGATGAGATGTGGGATGTCAGAGATACAAGGTTGATGTGAGGAATGAGCTCTAGAGTGTCCAGTTGATGAGTTTTGATAACATTGAGGTTGTGACGTGCATGCCACAAATCTAGGGGAAGCGACACTTGGACGAAGCTTTTTGAATTGTTCCTTGCATGTAACCTCCAACTGCTAAACATAGATCCCTGAAACAAGGGATTCCTTTGCATGCAACCTTGGGAGAGACAACCCATGCATGCAAGTCTATTTTGCTCAGTCCCAGAGGGAACCGGTCAACTCAGCTACACATGCAAGAGACTACTTGACTACTGGAGAAAACTGTGCATTCCTCACTATAAGTTGGGCTAACGTCCCAAGGGGATTTCCCAATTAATTGGCCCAACAGCTGACTACTACCAAGATTTGTGAAAATCCTTGATTGAACTGCCTATTGATGGGAAAAATTGTGCAATTGTTGATGGGAGAGTTGGTTGGTAGGATTGCACAATCCTAGAGCCCAATAAGATTTTAGAGGGAATTGCACAATTCCGGGCAATAAAGGCTGGTTTCCCTCCATAAATGCCTAAATTTCATTGGGAAATTGCTCAGCCTGCAGTTGGACCAATTCTGGGCGAGCAACTTGTGAAGGGAAAAGATCAAACCATGATCGACAGGTTTCCTTTGAGGAAGAAAGACATTGAAGCTTGAGGACTTGAAAAACAAAGAAATTTGCTATGAAGGTTGGTAGCGAGGCTCCAAAACAAGCGAAGGAAATATTTTGGAGGGTAGTTATAGCTGCTACAACAAACTCGAAGCATCCACGCACATGGGATGAAAGACTCCCCTATTTCTAGCACAGCTACAACAAAGATCTCCATAGCTCAACAAGCCATATCCCTTTTCAGGCTGCACTAGGATTTCATCCAATATGTCTCATTTATGAGGCCATACCATTTGTAGCTACTAAGTCATATTCGACTCATGTCTTGTCTGAAGCCAATAGGACTAACAACTTCACTGAGCACATTGAACACATCCACCAGTAGGTCCATGATATATTGGACAGAGCCACTGCTAAGTACAACCAATGCCATGATCAACATTGGGTTCTGCACAAGTTCCAGTTGGGTGAAAAAGTTTTGCTACATTTGCAGAAGGAGTGCCTCGTTGGACCCCACCGTAAGCTTTTCCCACTACGATATGGGCCATACACCATCACCAAGGTTGTGGGGGACAATGCCTTCGAGCACAACATTCCAACATTCCTTGGTCTGAACTCATTGTTCTATGTAGACCACCTTTGGCCATACTTTCCACCATTGTTGGACACATCTGACATTGCAGAAAATCTAACACCAACAAAGCTTATCCCAAACTACATGGAACAACCAACGACTACCCATATCTTGGATACAAAAATCAAGAACACTCGCCAACAAAGGATCCAACTATATCGAGTTTTCAAAGCAAGCCAACTCCTTCACCATGGCAAGTGGTTCACCATGGACTAGGTTCAACACAAATTTCCTCACCTCAATGAGGGTCTGCACACAATGGGGACCATTGCTTCCTCTGGAGGGATGAATGATATAGATGGATATTGGTGACCACTCACCTATTCCACCTAGACCTCCAGTTAGTTTCATATGTTTCCTTGTTTATTTCAACATTTACTATTTTTAGCAGTTTTTTGGGTCTTGAACTTCCGGAGTAGTTTTGACCTCCTAAATGGATTTTTTTTTTAGGTATATAGTTGTCTCATAGCCATATGAAAGTGCCAATTGCAAATCATGTAGTGCTCAGAGAGACCTTTCCAACAAGGTATCATACACACCAAATGGAGATAATATTACCAAGCTACAACCCCAAGAATTTCCCTACCCAACTAACCCTAACGGGGCCCACAAACTCTTGGCGTACCATCTCTAGGGGTTAGGTTTCTAGTTGTTTAGGGTTTTCCCTTATTTTTGAATGATAAATAGGCCCTTGAGCCTCATTGTAACATAGTTCAGAGGCATGTAGTCGTCACATCTCTTCTTAGAGATAAGCTACCATCACCCGAGCTAGCTTATATATGTTCTATTTGTAAGCATATTTTAGTATTATGATATTAATGAGATGAAGTGTTATTTATGTTGCATCTCATTATTTATGGTTATATCTATAATTTTTTACGTTCCTGCTTAATTTAAGAACATATATAAAGAAAGTATAGTGCTTTGTAGGCCTATTACAAGTATACAATAATGATAATATATGGTTGTACAATGACACCAATAAAGCCATATATGGTTGAACCATCTCTCAGGACTCTCCACAATGCATGATTGACACCAGGACCAATGAACCAACTTTAAGATGAATGCAACAAAATTACATGGTTGGTCTTGTTCACATGAGAGCACCTATGGATGAAATATACATCCACTCCTATGCATGCCTAACATCATCACTCTCACAAGTACATTACCCAACAAAATATAATACATAACTATAACAAGTACATGGATGAATCATGCTATTATACATACCATGCATGATGTTGCAACACGTTATAACTCTCGCTCCAATGCATGACCAACTTTATGGAGACACAACCAATGACAATGATGATCACAAACAATTACATACAAGGTTGTTTCACAACTTTCAACTCATAATGACAAGAGGATAAAGCTTCTATGAGACAAATAAGTGAAATTATGAGTGAAATCATAACTCCCCCTTAACTCATTATACTCCCAATGAATGTGTTGATCCTGTAGACCTATATATGCAAGTAAGCTCACAATCAAACATGTTGTTGTTGCAACAACTCAAACACATAACCATACTACCATAGTGCATCTCATCAATAACAACATATCATGCTACCTCATGCTAACATATTCTGACATGCACTCCCCCTGAGGTTATGAAGGCCTTACATACATTTTTCTTGTCTAAATGGATTTGTCATGCAAGATTAGATTGCAATAGGAGTTGATCTCTCCTACTCTGAATATGATGAGGAAGATTCCTTCTTCAATCGCTTCTTTCTTCTCACTCTTCCCTTCAACACATACACATTATCTACTGTCTTGACTCCTTTTGCAATCACTCCCTTTGACCCTTATTTTTGTATGAAGAAACCCTTGGAGTTGAAGACAACTTCATTTCCTCCATCATCCATTTGTCTCACACTCAAGATATTGTTCTTTATATCATCAATGACCCACACTTCAGCTACATTGGTCTTCTTGCCAACAAGATTGGCCTTACCACTTCCCAATACCCTCACTAGTTCACTACCTTCAAAAAGGTGTCTTCTCTTGGTTCTATTTAGAAAGTGAAATCTAGTCTTATCTCCTAACATATGATGGGAAAACCCATTGATGTACTATTTATCATCCTCATCATGCAAGCAAACATATATAGCACACTTTCCTAGCTGCTCCACCTTAACTAGATGTTGCTTCTTCCTCTTCACCCATTCTGTAGCGATTTGCTTCTTTGATTGGGCACTCTCCTCTATTTTTGTTCCATGTATACTTTGAATTTTCTGCTCCTTTTAATGTATGGCCTAAATAATCTAGACAAGTTACAAGCTTTGGCCACGTGCCCAAAGTTGTGACACACATAACACTATAGATGACCTAGATATGAGGCCAAGGGATCTGATCTTTTGTTGTTCATGTTGGATCTGCATCTCCTCGTGCTAGATTTTCAATTAATGGCCTTATGGCCAAACATGTTACAAGCATAACATTATCCATTAAACTAACTTGTATACTTGAAGGTGGGTCCTCTTCTTGGATGATTAAATTATTGCATGGATGTGTAATGTTGTAGCGTTTCCTTCTCAATAATGTACGAAAATAACCCACTTAAGATTATGGATGAAAAACAATCTCAACAATAGAAATGAATACTAAACATTGTAGCTCTGTAGCTATTGATAGAAACAATGCCTGCCAAAATTTTGATCTATGTTGCAATAATAGTTAAACAGTGAAAGAAAGAGTAATAACCCCAAGACGTCCAATGGAAACCATATATGTAAAGAATAATTTTAGTATAACACATGTGAAGAGAATCGATAAATGTTACCAGTCCCCCTCTATGGGATGGGTTCTTGGCTATCATCAAACGTCTTCAGCTTCTGTAGAGTCTCTCTCCTCTATAATGCATAAAACGAGCAAAAAATGTGGTATGCGACAATGAAAATAATCAAAATTGAATAATGAATGGAAAACCCTTCTATTTATAGCAAATATTGAGTTATCCTCGAAGAATGAGAAATAATAAAATATTATTGATCTCATTCTTGGAAAAACCACTTGGAATATTTTAGTATATTTGTTTAGGAGGGAAAAAGTATTTGAACTTTCACTTAGAAATAATAAATAAATGATTTATTAATCATCTCAATGAATTAGTTAAGGAATAATAAAGAAATAATGATTTATTTAATTATCACTAAGGTATTTAGGCAAATTTAACATAGAAAAAAAATTAATTAGTAATTAATTAATTATTCTTAGAGAAAAATAAGATAAATAATGATTTATCTGTTTATTTTTTATGATTGGGTCAAATTTGACAAGGAATAATAATGAAACAATGGTTTAATTAATTATTCCGAGAAGCAAATAAAATAAATAGTGATTTATTTAATTATTCTTCATGGGTTTAACTCTAAATTACTTAATAAAGGTGGTTGATTAGGTAATTTCTCACAGTGAAAGCAATTTTACTAGGGTAAAATTGGCTTTACATGGTATACTTCGATCCATCTAGTAAATTAGGCTAGATGATCAATTTTTTGGTGATAACATCTACATTCGTCTCTAGTAAACTAACTATGTAGAATTACTAATGCTTCTCCTCAAGTTGGAAAGAAATAAAAATTTGTTATTGACCTTAGGACGTGTTAATGATTGGATAAATTTTTTCAAAGAAACATGTAATAAATATAGGGCCTAACTTATAGTGAGAAGGTCATGATCTCTAGTGTACACATACAACTAGGGTTAGATTTTCTAAATATTTGGTACAAGAATGGAGAAAAATCACAATGTGAGGAGATCGACTACTATAGAAAGGTAACTAAATACTAAAAAATATATCAAGATAGTTCAACACCCTATTCTCAATTCCAAAGATAATGTAAGTAATTAATAAGGAGATCATAACACCCTTTGAAGATGAGGAGGAAGAAGAAGAGAGTGAAGTCTTCTTGTACCTAATAACATTTTCAACCTCAAAAGTAACGACTCATTTTGAAAAGAATAAACCTAGAGAGGTTAAAGAAAAGAAATTGGAAGTGTCAAGTAAATAGATTGATTGTTGATAAACAAAAAAAATACTTGGTGGTTATCTTATCAAAGTCAAAAGAAGTCAACTTCACAAACCCTGGATGAAGGAGAAAGTCCTTTACATAAAAATATGATGCTCCTCAATTATAAAAGAATCCAGTGATTAAACAACTAGAAAAATAAAAAGGGTATATCTTAGGAAGAGGATGTAGATACATGACTTATGTATTGAAAAATAGTTCAAGGAATCCATGAAGAAGTAGAAACAAATCATCATTAAGGTTGTAATGAAGAAAATAAATTTAGAAAAACAACTCAATGAAATAGTGAAAAAGGTAAAAGGAGAAATTGAGTAATCTAATTAAGTAAGATGGATGATTTGATCAAAAGAAAAAGATAAAATTTCAAGAGAAAAAAAAAAAAACCATAAAAAGAATTGGGAAAGATTAGCTTAATCCAATGATAAATTGAAAAAATAAATTTAACCACAAAAATTACTAAAAAGAATGGGTAAAATTAAAAAGAATAGGAAAAGAAAAATTAGCCACAAAATAAATAAAACCAAAAATCCTTCATTAATCCTAGATTAGGTGTCAATTGAAAGAGGAAATTTAACCACAAAAATTACTAAGAAGAATGGGTAAAATTAAAGAAAAAAAGGAAAAGATAAATTAGCCACAAAAGAAATAAAAGCAAAAATCCTTAATTAATCCTATATTAGGTGTCACTAAGTTGCTTATGTGTGTCACGTTATTTGTTTGAGAAGGAAAAGATGGGTATCAACTTTGAATTCCTCTGATAAGTGGGAACTTTGTTAACAAAAGTAAAGCATTTTTTTTGTATGTGACTTATATTGTTTTTGTTGGATGAACCATTATGCATGATGCTATTAGGATGTGTCTAGCTTTTAGTTTCTTCTTGTAAACATTGAGGTTGGGTCATGGTTTCATTTTGGATTCCATTCGATATGCCAATTGTAATAAATTTCGATAAATAATATAAGGCGTATTTACACAAATATTATAATCTTTAAAATTATAAGTTAGTTCTCGTAATAATATTATGATATTAAAATTCACTATGGTGATAGTGATTATAATTATCATTTATTTCATTACCATATATTCAAAATAAATTAACACTAAATTAATTCAAGTAATACACATATAAAAAAATAATTATTGTGCACATTACATTTAATATATTATTTCACACATTACATTTTATAATATTAATGAAATTATTTAATGAATAAATATATTTTTGATTAATAATAATTCAATCTTAATTAGGCTAATAGGAATTGAAAAAGAAAGAAATAAATCATTTTAACGTCTACAAGGCTAAGGATAGCTTATGGGACATATTGCTTTTCATCTGCGATGTATTTGGCTCTTTTTCTATGAAGCTTAAAAATAAATGCTCCCAGCTTCTCGACAAACCCCTTGCTAAATAGATTATCCCAAGAGCTAGCTGCAAGCATATCTACATAACTTTCTTTGTTGTCTTTGAAGGTCTCACATTCTAAAATGAAATGTTTTTATGTTTCCACTTTTCCGGAAGAACAAAAAACACATACTCTTTCCTCCCACACTTCCCAATTTTATCTACTTATTCCATCTGAGCTTGACATTTATGCACCATATAGCCTCACATTTTTACATATTTACCCAAAACAAATCTGTCACATATGTAATTCCCTGACATTTTGTGCAACGAAAAAATCTTCACAATGCAGGATCTTCGCCAACTCTGTGCACCCAGGATCATGGTAGCCTTTAGAGGAACAACTACCAAATAGAATGCCTTCATGGGTGACCTAAAGCTACATCTACAGATCGTTAAACACGGACTCCACACGACTACCCGGTTCTAGCGGTGTTCAATGCGGTGAAGATGTGCATGTACGAGAGCGTGTGGAAGAACGTGTGGATCATTAGGCGTTCCCTCCGGGCCACCATAACAATCCTTGCAGAGAGATGAATGGCTGAACAAGGACTATTCTTGGAGGCTCATCTCTTCAACCTGCCCTTCTTCTTAGCTCCCATGGATAGAATGAGCAACAAGGTCAAGCGTGCCTGCACATCTCCCTAGCTCTCAAGGACGAACACAGCTGCATGAAATCACACAATGCATTTTTCGCCTTACACGAGTGGGTTCCATGCCTCTATGTTAATCCGAGGGATGATATCTACTCGGCTTATGTTGCTTATTTCTCCAACCAGTAGATGATGTGTGAAATGTAAATGTGTTAGAAAACATGCACAAATGAATCTAGCTAGTAAAGATTGAACACACAACTTTGCAGAGAAAAAACACTAAAAGAAAATTGAAAGAACAAAAAGAATTATTGATATAGAAAATAGGTTACAATGCTCATGACATAGCATCACTGGGTGAATATCCCAAGGTAATGTGCCATAGTGGTGATCAATGAGAGGACTCGAAACCTACAACAAGTTCTGGAGAGAACTAACCAATTGCAGAGTGAAAGAAGGAGCAAATCAGGGAGTAAATCATGCAGAAAGGATCTTGCATGTAGTCCCATGCATGCATGGACAGTGAAAGGCACCAATCTAGTAAAGATTCCAATGTTGAAGCCTTGCATGTCAGTGAATTCTCTAACTAAGTGTCTGCATGTGCCAGTAATGAAGGTCCTAGGTGTGTAGTACCTCCAACACCCCCCTTCAACATCACTATGGGGAAAAATAGAGAATGGGCCCTGGAAACTAAGGCTAAAGGTCACCGAAAATGTACTACAAATTGTACTAAAATTGAGGAAAGAGGGAAAAACTAGTGGAAAACCCCCCCCTCAAAATACAATGTAACAAAAAGAAAAGAGGAAGAAAAGACAATTGCTAAGTAACTATGTCCTTCACTCCAAGACAATCGCGCAGAGAGTGAAACTTCTACTCAATGAATGTCTTGGAGAAGATGTATGCAGTCTATTTTTCTGAAGGATAGAACTACAAATGAATGACCCAATCATGTACTAAGTCTCTGATGTAGTACATATGGATCTCTATGTGCTTCATTCGCTACCGCTGTACTGGATCCCTACAAAATTTGAGAATGCTCTGGTTGACACACCAGATGATAGTGGGTTGGTGGAACTGGACACCCAACTTAGTAAGCAAGTGTTGTAGCCATAGAGCCTGAATGGTGATGTTGATTACTCCTCTGTACTCGACCTCAGCTAAAGAGAGAGAAATCGCAGCCTGCTTCTTGCTCGACCAACAAATAAGGACAGATCCCAGACTGTGTGGATATCCAGAGGTGAACTTGCGATCAATGTTGTCATCTGCCCAATCAAAATCTATGAAGCCAAGGAGATTTAATGCAGTGCCTGTTGCATAGTGAATCCCGAAGGTGATGTTTCCGTGCACATATCGGAGGACCCGCCTCGCAGCTTTTCTGTGTAGCTCATGTGGTTCCTGCATGCATCTGGAAACTGCCCCTACTGCATATGAGAGATATGGTCTGGAGTGGGTGAGGTATAGTAAGCTCCCCACTAGCTATCAGTAGAGAGTAATGTCAACTAATGGAGTGTCACCTCCATCCTCAAGGTGGACCCCAGACAGAAAAGGAGTTGGTGATGGCTTGCAGTCAGTCATGTGAAATCTCTCGATGAGATCTCATGCATACTTAGGCTGAGAGAGTTTGATCCTTGTAGAATCTTGGTTGATCTGAAGACCAAGAAAGAAGTGTAATGGACCCATGTCCGTCATCAAGAACCCATCATACAAGGTCCTCTTGACTGTAGCAATGGCTGTAGCTAAGTTGCCAGTGATCACGAGATCATCCCTATACAAAACTAAGATAAGAAGAGATTCATGTTTCATGAGCATGTAAACATTTAGATTAGACTTACATCTTTCGTAGTTTTGTGATAAGAGAAAAGAATCCATCTTCACATACCAAGCTCTAAGGGCCTTCTTAAGGCTGTAGAGAGACTTCATCAATCTGTAGACAAAATTTGAATCCTGAATGAAACCATTTGGCTACTCCATGTATATCTCTTGAGATAGGTCTTCATAAAGAAAGGCATTCTTCACATCCATCTGATGTACTTCCCACCCTTGGGCAGTCGCAATGGCAAGTGCAAGGCGTATGGAATCCATATTTGCTACTATAGCAAAGTTCTCATCATAATCAATGCCATGCACTTGTTGTAAGCCTTTGGTTACTAGCCTGACTTTCTGTTTGGTGATTTTCCCATCTGTAGCACTCCTGGTCCTATAGACCCATTTTCATCGGACAAGTTTCCTTCCTAAAGGAAGGAGGACCAGAGCCTAGGTCTATTTCTCGAGGAGGGAGTTGTACTGCTCCTCCATGGCAGACTCCCAACAGGGATGCCTAATAGCCTCAACATAAGACTGCGGATCAGAAGACTAAACCAAATGACAATGCCAGGATGGCATTCATTCAGTGGCAGTGAGGGCAAAAAGAGGCTCAATAAACTCTGAGCTAGTCCTCCACAGATCAGAATTATCCCCCACAAGACCATTTCTAGTAGTTGGGTGGTCTTGTGCATATATCTCACTTAAGCTCATTGTTCTCTGATTTATGATAGGGTAAGTTGATTCATTACTGGAAGCTCGATCTGGGCTTGGATGAGGATCATCATATGCATGTATTAGATTTGTATCTAAAGACTCTGTCTCTACATCTGCATGCTTTGTTCTACATATAAGTGTATTGAGTCATCAACTCGGTCATGAGGTAGATAAAAGGTGTCTGCATGTGGCAATTGAGGTGCATGTGAGAGAATTTCCTCAAATTGGACACTTCTCTCAATGATGATCTTGTCTGTAGAGGAAATTAGGAGTTGGTATCCCTTCACACCATTAGGGTATCCAACAAAGATGCACTCAATGCTTTGTGGATCAGGAGCTTTCCTCTTTTCAGAGGGGATCCTGGCCGATGCTCGGGAGTTGACAACACAGAAGTGGGTGGCCTCTGGTTTAATTCCGTTCCAAGCCTCAAAGGGGGTCTGATCATTGACAGATCTATGTGGAGATATGTTCGGGATGTAGTTGTCACAATTAAGTGCTTCAGCCCATAGCTTATGAGGTAGTGACTTAGCATGCAGCATGTAGGAAGCAATCTCTTTGAGAGATCAGTTCTTTCTCTCAGCAACTTTGTTCTGTTGTGGAGTGTATGCAACTGTGTGCTGCAACTGTATGCCAGACTCAAGGCAAAGGTTCTGAAGTGTTGTGTTAACATATTCCCCCCCATTGTCCGTATGGAGGGCTTTGATATTTCTCTCTAACTGTGTCTTAACTAGTGTTTTGAAATCTTCAAAGTGCGCAAAAACTTTAGATTTGGCCCTGAGAAGATACACCCAAGTATACTGTGAGAAATCATCAATAAATGTAAGCACATACCTTGCTTTGTTGATGGAAGGATGAGGAAAAGGCCCCATGAGTTCACAATGGATTAGATCTAGAGGAGAAGATGCTCTATGAACCTTCTTGGTGTCAAACTTTTCTCTAGGATGTTTTCCAAGGACACACCCTTCACAAACTCCTTTAGAGAAACTGATAATTAGCAAGCCTTCCACCATCTCATGCTTTCTTAGTTGCTGCATATACTTGTAATTTAAGCAACCAAACCTCTCATGCCAAAGCCTACTAGTATCATGAGCATGTGTAAGCAAGAAGGACAATTCAGATTCAATAAATTCAGAAAATGTATACAGTCTAGCTCCATTGTTTACCTCATCGGTTGCAATTTTGGAGTTGTTATGCAGGTCATATATGTTCACTACATATGGAGTGAATTCCACTCTCTTTCCAGTGCCAGAATGAGTGATCTGATAAACTAAAAGCAAGTTTACCAATAATTTTTGAACATGAAGCACATCTTCAAAGCTTCCGTGTAAAAGTTCCACTCTACCTTTTCTGGTGACCTCAATAGGTGAGTCATCTCCCATGAGGATGGGAGGTCCTTTGCATGCATCCATATGATGTGATGCACCAGAATCTATAATCCATGCATCAGGGAAGAGTTAATTGCAACTAAAGCATGAAAATTGTTATGTTTCCCATGTGGCAGATCCTCAATTTTCTTCTTGGCGCCTTGAGGGATGTGGTCCCCAAGGTTGTGCTTCTGAACGATTTCTGCCAATTGGTAAATTTTCTTCTTCATGTAAGAGGATTCTGGATGGAATCCTTGGTGACAGTAGGTGCATTTGTCTCTTTTCTTCCCTTTCTCATTTCTGGAGTCGGAGGAGTCATTGAAGGGCTTGGTGTACCCTTGCTTCTTTGGATGGGAGTGCACTTTTCCCTTGTCTTTTTGCTGCCGATTTTTCTAATTTGAATAAGATCTGTGATTTTTATTGTGGCTGCCATCATGCATAGCAAGTGCATGCGCTTTTGGAGGTTTGATTTTCCCCATGCCAATGAGTTTATCTTGCTCAAAAGTGAGGGACTCGATTTACTTTTTGAGAGAAGGCATAGTGTAGGATTTACCTGTTGCGAGCCTTACTGAATGAAATGTAGACAAAAATATGGAGTATTCTGGTCCGAGCTTTGACATAATAGAGAAAATTTGGTGACTCTCCTCCTTGGATTTGTCAATTCCACAATCCTTGAGTTGCAACAATAGATTATTATCTTTGGTGAAGAAGTCTTGAATTTTGTCATAGTTCCATGGATCCAATGAGAGTAGCTCCACTTCAAGCAGATGCCCTTTCATCTCATCCTATTTCTCATAGAGTTCTTCAACCTTTTTCCAAATCTCATTGAGAGTACTGCGGGCAGATAGATAAAATTGCAACTCTGGGGAGATGCACATGCATATGGATCCATGGGCCTCATCCATGCGGTTGAGGTACTTGGATTTCTCTATGGCTGAAGTGGGTTCCATTTCTGTAGCCATGGTAATCCTGTACAACCCTTTCTAATGAAGGTATCGAACCATTTGGTCCTTCCATTCGTGATAGTTGTACGGTTTTAGGATTGATGCTTTGGGAAACTCCATTTTTCTGTCGATCTTCAATCTCCAAGCTATAATACCTGAAAAATAAAGTATTGGTCCACCTTTTATCTAGCAACCTATGGGCTCTGATACCATCTAAATGTGTTTGAAAACCTACATAGATGAATCTATCTAGTAAAGGTTGAACAGACAACTCTGTAGAGCAAACAAACTAAAAGAAAATTGAAAGAACAAAAAAGAATTATTGATATAGAAAATAGGTTACAATGCTCATGATATACCATCAATGGGTGAAGACCCCAAGGTAATGCACCATAGTTGTGATCAATGAGAGGACTTGACACCTACAACAAGTTCCAGAGAGAACTAGCCAGTTGCGGAGTGAAAGAAGGAGCAAATCAGGGAGTAAATCATGCAAAAAGGATCTTGCATGTAGTCCCATGCATGCATGGATAGTCAAAGGTGCCAATTTGGTGAATATTCCAATGTTGAAGCCTTGCATGTTAGTGAATGCTCTAACTAAGTGTCTACATGTGCCAGTAATGAAGGTCCTAGGTGTGTAGTACCTCCAACATGAAATTGACACCAACAGAATTGCAAGCCTCGTTGTGTGGCATTCCATTGGAAAATTATTTTTGTTCATTGTTGGGGTAGAGTCTAAGGTGCTACATCGCATTCCCTCGGTGACGTTTACGGTTAGTTTGGTCTGGTCGTTGGATTTCAAGAGAGCGCATGAGCTTCATCATTGGTGGACACTAGATATCGTAATCCATTACAGTGAACCCAGTTTTAGTGAAGGACCAGAATGCTCGAGATAAAAGTTTTGGATTCGAGCTTACCCAATTTTAGCGAAGGACTGGAACACTCGAAATAAAAGTTTTTGTTTAAATCTTATCTGAAAATTATGTGTTTTCCTAAATGTTTGGGACAGGACGATTCCACTAGGTTTTCAGATATACCGAACACCAAATGTTTTGAAAAACATTTTTATGTTTATTTTTAAAAATATTTTAAATATAATTTTCTTAAAAAAAAAAATTTTTAATGAAAAATATTAATAATAATAATTAAAATAAAAATTATATTTTACTATTAATAAGTGTATTGTTAAAACAATTTAATTGTTTAACTTTTAATTAAAGAACTATACTAGCAATGATAAAAAATATTTACAATTTCTATTTAATTAGTTTTTACATTGAATTAAATGAAATTTAAAAATCTCTAAAATTTACTCCATTACATTTTATAATTAATTAAAAAAACTAAAAAATAAATATATAATAAAACAAATATGAATATTTTAAAATAAATATTTAATAAAAAAATGAATTAAGATTTGTTTTAATAAATATAATAAATTACCATAAAATTAATATTTGTTTGTTTTGTTTAGACATGAGATTGAATCATATGAAAATTAGTTAATAAGGTTTATTTAACACATCCAAAAAAAATCACTCATTTTAAATTAATGTTTTGTAAAGATAAATGTGAATATGGATATTGTGCATCCTATTAAAAAAGTTTAAATCAAAAGTAAGATAAGGAGATAATTTTATATTTTATAAATCGCTTTCCAACAAAATAATGTTAAGAATGATAACAATTATTAAAAATGTAATTTTTCATTAAATTTGGCTTTATCATTCAAATATGTAGCTATAGGAAGTTATGTAACAAAGTCTCCATATTAAAATGATGTTTTCCGAGAGGTTAATGTATTGTTGGAGAGTCATTTTTAACCTTTACAAATAAGAATTCCAATCCTCCTCTTGGAGGTTTCCTTGACACATTTTCAGAGTTTTACCACATAAAGTTCTTGTGTTTATTTGTGTGATTTGTTTCTTTCTCATTATGTATTATCCTTTCTAACTTGATTAATTTTTATAGGCTCTAAATACCAACAAGTAGTGTCAGAGCACCCAGTAAGATCCTGCAAAGGCGCGAGAAAAATTCGAAAAAAAAATAAAAAAAACTCTTGGAAAGAACCAATGAGTGAATGGTTCACAGTTTGTTATCATCCTAGTTGAATAAGAGGAGAATATGTATCGTTAAAAGAATTTTTGCATGTGAATATTCTTCGGCAATTATAAACAAGAGGATAAATTGTCATTTTTACTAACAAAAGTAGACATTGTCTTTTTTAAATTCAAGGCTCAAATGAAAATAAAGAGGAATAAAAGACAAATATGTGTTGCTATGAACTGTGAGGGTCTTTCTTGTCTCTATCTGGAAGCAACAATTCTAACGATGAGATCATAACAATAATATGAGGGATTTTGTCGCATTTTACAGGTCCAAGATGGTGTCCTCCAGTAAGATCTAACAAATGTCCAAGAAGAATCCGAAAAAAAGAAGAAGAAAATCTTGGAAAGAACCGATCAACGATTGGTTCTCAGTTGGTTATCATCCCACTTGAATAAGATAAGAAAATGATTGTTAACAAAATTTGTGCATGTGAATATTCACCACCAATTGTAAACAAGAGAAGAAATTTATGTTTTTACTTATGAAAGCAATGGTTGTGCTTTTTTAGATTGTAGGTTTGAATGCAAACAAAAAGGAAGCAAAGACAAATATTTTTTCCTGCGAAATGTGAGGGCCTGTCTTGTCCCTATTAGGAAGCAACAATGCTAACGATTAGATCGTAGCAATAGTTTGAGGCAGTTTGCCACATTTTACAATTCTAGGATGGCGACCTCCAACATCACCAGATTCAACAAAGTTCAATTTGTGGGCAGAATTCATGTCCAAACTAACTAAGATAATGCTTTCTATGACAAGTAAAAACAAAATAAACGAGAGAAGGAGACCTAGTCGAGTTCAAGGAAAAATTAAACTACTAGGTCCAAGTCAATTTTTTCTTTGGTTTTAATTACGAAAGTGATGAAGGAAGAAGATTGAAATAGGGTTTTAAATATTTTTTTATATGAACAAAAATATTAAAATAGGGTTTCTAAAGAATGATGTGAATTTTTTTTGAAGAAATTTCAAGAAAATTAAATAAAAATTCAAACAGGGAGGTAAAAAATCTAAGAAAGAAAAACCTTAGTTGAAAGCATAAATTTTGAGAGGGAGTAAAAACCCTAGTTGAAAGCATAAATTTTGAGAGGGAGTAAAAACCCTAGCTGAAAACAAAACAATTAAAAAGGAGGAAAACCCTAAATGAAGGAACCTTCAAAGAACTCACTCATTTTTTTGTGAGTTGGCTGATAATGTTGAAAAACGACAACAATAAATTCCAGTTTAATTTGTCCTTGAATTAAATTGAGAATTAGAATCCAATTCTATCCTCATAGAAACTTGAAAATAGTTAATTAAGTTTAATTAACCTAATTAAATTGGGAATTTCGAGTTGGAAGCCTTTATATAATCATGTATATGTTCTCCCTAAGTTTCAGGGGTTTAATATGAGTTTAAACTGAGTTGAAAATTAGATCACTCAGTTTACTTTAGTTAAATTAGTTCCAAATTGTTTGAAACTCTTATAGAGAGTTAATAGTCAGTTGGTGCAATAGTGAATCCACAAGTGTCACTCTAGTTAACTAAAGATTTCCTCATCAGAAACTCATGCATGTTCATTCTGAGAAAGACCCAGTTGATATTAGAGTGTAAGGACAATGTACCATCAATTGTATTATTTACAGGAGTGTAAATATCATGCATGAATAAGAGATTGATCCTATGTTTCAATTCCATATTTTTCGAAACATTAATTCCCTTTAAATACAAGCTATTCATCCTAGGAATTACATAAGAGATTAGGGGCATCAAGAGATGCAGAATTGGCTAAGTATTGGCCAAGATCTAGCTTGTGAGTTGAAAGAGTTGAGCATAATTGTGCAGAATTGTTCTATTGTGAAAAAGCTTTGTATCTTCACTCATATTTCTAATATATGTAATACATATGGCGGGTGTTTGAGCAGTGCTTTCCCTAGATACATCTTGTGTTATGTGCCATTGATTTATCTTCTTCTTGCTCATATTGTTTTCATCGATCTATTGGCTTCCGCTAGTTGAAAATAGAAGTAGATTCTTGTCGTGTGCTTTAGTACACTGCATGAGCTTGTGAATCTACAGTATTTTCTACATGGTATCGGAGCTGAGAAAATTATACTTCAGGAGATTTGGAAGATTTGAGATTTGGGTTAAAAGTGAAATTCGAATTTGCAATACATACTTCAGGATTAGTAGATGGCAATGTACGGTTTGTGGCTAGAGTATGCATTGGAAGGTAGCTCAAATTTTATAGCATGGAGGGAGAAAATGGAGGATGTGATAGAGGATAATGGCTTGAAGGAATTTGTTGATCAAGAAATTCCTAATCCAACAACATTGGATGGATGGAATTTTTCCGAATTGAAGGTGTGTGGCAAAGGCAAGGTTGATAATCCTTGAGGTAGTTCGAGACCTGTTCTAGCAGCTGCAACACCCTCCAAAATCTTGGCCTACATTCAATGTCGGAGCCTCCCTTAAAGTTTTTACTTGATGTTTGCACACCCTTGGGCTCACCTTGTGGGCTCGTGTGAGTCTTTGCACCAACTCTCTTGACTGTTCAATGGGTGTCTTTTGCATGTTGGTAACAATGTCTTGCTTGCGACCATCTTCTAGTCGTTCACAAGGTCGCCGCTTCATGTGTACATGTTGTGTTCACTATGTAAACATCCACCATGCTTACACACAGAGTCATATGCACTATTGCACAAGCATCATCCCATTCGTCCAATGATCAATAAAAGATGTCGCACTTGTCGAATCGCACCGCCGGCCAGTCATGTTGAGCATGTGTATCTAGATGATTTGAGTCATCTCTTCATCAAGTCATGTAAGTGTGTGTTTGCAAGATCACATATGCACCTTTTTGATCGCTCACAAACTTAGTTGTTTTGTTGAATTTCTAATGACTAGATCACCCTCTAATAGTCAAACTTTCACCCCACCATCGACTTGATCGACTGTCACCCAAAACTTCACAAAAAATCTAGCAAGCTATTTCAGCCTATGCTACCTGCAAGCTGATCAATCAACCCTCCTGCTGGTCAACCAGAGAATTTGACCCAGTAGTCACCATGGGATTGACTCCCCTCAAAAATTGTGTAGAGTCAGTAGACCATGATCACTCCACTTACTGAGAAAATTACTTAGACAAGTTGGACACACACCTAGTGCCCTTCCCTTTCTCCCTCTGAAAATAGTGTAGTTCTCCTAGACAGCCCACTAGTTAGCGGACTGGCTACTCACCTAGAAAACTGTGCAGATTTAATGAGCCCCCCCTGCAACCCAGCAATCCTCTCAGCTCATAAAGTGTGCAGAGGTGTTGAGTAGGTCAGCCTCACAACATCAACACATTTGTTTCCACTACCAAATCCCAGCAACCCGCTGCCAGCTCCCTCCAGGAACTGCGTAGTTTTTTCTACCAACCTCCCCATAGCCTGATGCTAGCTCCCTCCAGGAATTGCTCAATTTCTTCTACCAATCTCTCGCCGCCTTCTCCCTCTAGAAGATATATAGATTTTTCCTGCTCAACTCTCCTATAACGCAGAATGTTTCTCCCAAAAATTGTGTAGATTTGTCCTTCAGCCAAGCCAGATCCGCCGACAGTCACTGCCGATCCAGATTGCCCGTGACCATCTCCTAGTGAATCTTGCATAGTTTTCACCAACAGTGCCCATAGCCTACATCTCAGCTTGAAATTTTCGTCACGTAGCTTCGTAACCTTGTGTTCTCTTCGATCACCTGCATCTAAAATGATCATACATCATGGTAGAGTAGGAGGCCTATGGATTTTATGTCATCTTGTCATGAGTGAATACAGAAGAAGGTACATAGATAAACATGGCACGACGATGGATGGGATGAACAAAGGGACTACATGAAAAAGGACATGTTTGTGAATAGATGAAAAACCTATGCATGCAAAGATTTGTTTACAGATGGATGAACATACACTTTTCGTAAATGGATGAACATGTCAAGCATGCTAACGTACAAGCAAGGAGTGACATGAAAATGCAACATCAAGCGAATCCAATGACCATCGAAGACTTCGCGCACCTTTCCACGCGAAGGTGACGTTGTGACACACCATGAGGACATCCATCACCCAACAACACTGCAACTCAACATGCACAACAACAACAACATGAATGTACAAGAATTGTCATGTCGAGTCTTGTCATGAGTCATGTCTTCCACATCACTAATGTGGGCCATATTTTTCATCAATGTAATGTAACATGGATGTCCAAGAGACCCACCTGTCATATGAAGAGTCATGCAAAGTTGAAAGTTCATGGAAGTCAACAGTCATGAGGGAAGTTGAACAGTCATATGGGTCATTTTTACCCTTGGCTATAAATAGCCCTCACTTATACATGCAAAGGAATTTTCACCTTGGTCCTCCCACATAGCCTTGAGAGTTTGTAATCATTTCTTGAGGAGTAAGTAGTGGCTCTAACTCCTCAACCATGGGGTTAGTGATGTATGGTGTATTGATGTGTCTTAGAGATTTCACTTAATTCAGAAGCCTGTTAACAGGCTAGCACGTTTTCACACGTGTTGTAACTCTTGTAAGATTTGTCTTGAACACTTGTAATACATGTTTCTTTAACTTATGTTTAACATTGGAATTCATTCTAAGGTTCTAATACATATATTAATGAAAATGTGTTGTATAAGTTGTTAACAATGTCCTTCTCATGTTGGTTACCTTTCAGACATCAGAAAAAACCTTTCATAGAAACTTGCTATAATGACCATTGCACTTGTGCGGATTGTCCGCTAAGTGTTATACATGCTATCTTCCCTTGTGTGTTGTGACTGACACATCCGTGTGGATTGCTCCTTTAGGATCTGTGGACATCCTATGGTCTTGTGTGTTCCTAATAGAGTTGGGGTTCCTCCCATTTGACTTGGGACTAACTCCAACCCTTGTAAGTGAAGACACAAATGAATTCTTTTACCCCAAGGACGGGTCTAACCACAACAATTACATTCTATGGAAGATTTCCTTAGGTTAGAAGCAATTAATAGGGCCTATCTCTTAGTCCGTTTATCCTGTTTGATGATGTCCTCGCTTGCTCGCTCCAACTATCTCTCGCTTGCTTCTTCAAGCCCCTAGAACAAGTAAACAACAACAGACAACAAACTTGATAATAGACAAATTGTAATTCAAACTACTTAACAAGTCAAGAGAAATTAAGACATGAATATGCAAGAGGACAAATAATGTAGGGAATCAATTGATAGTTGCATATATTAATATCAAAGATAGATTACAACCATTTGTCTTCACATTGAAGTCCTCCTTTGACAAGACCAGGTTCCCAAACACTTCTGCTAGCATTCCATGATGGCCTCAATAAATAATAGTTTTAAGGCTCTTCCCTTTAGGCTTCACTCCAAACCAAATGACACCTCTCACTCACACAACTAGATAGCTACAACTTCTAATAGCTTGTTGTCTACTCCAAACCAAAATAGCATTATCACACCAATATAAACACTAGCTTGTGCTTGGGAAGAAGGGAGGTTTATATACGAAAAATGGATGGGAGATGTGTTAGGCCCCTATACTACTAGTGTAACCCCTTATTGTTATTTTTTTTTCCAAGAAAAAAAAACGGTAACTTTTTATTAATAAAATAATGAAAAGTTACAACAGCTTCTGCAATGAAAACATTCCACAATATGCCACACATGGCTCGTGTCCACAATGCACTCAACACAGCGTTAGAAGACTAACGTGTACAAAGAAAGAGAAGATGAGAAAAGAAGAGAGACAGAAAAAGAGGAGAAAAGCTGACTGCCACGCTTCAAGCTTTCCGCCCCTTTTTCTTTTCGACCTTGCGCCACTCTCCTTGAGCAGGCTTGATCGAAGCAATGACTATCTGTGTTTCGGTATTCTGCGAGCCTGTTTCTTTGTCAGAATCTGAAGTATCTGAGTTATGGTGCCTTTTGTTACCTCCCATGCTTTGTTCCACGCTTGTCAGCTCTGCCTGATTTTGGTGGGTCTCTGCCTGGTTTGGATGAAACTGTGGGGCCTTGTTGACTGATATGTTTTCCTTCATGTTCCCTGTTTGATCTTCCTTTTTGGTGATATCATGCTCTTTTGCTTCTATTTCTTCATCTTCTTTTACTAAAGAGACTTTCTTTTCCACTACTTTCTTCTTTACGACATCGTCTATATTCTGCCATCCTTTTGGTTTCCTTTGTAATGGCTTGCTCTTGTTTTTGCATGCATTGAACAAATGACCTGTTTGTTGACATCCCCTGCATCTGAATGCTGTATTCTCATAGTCCAAAGGTTGTTTCCACTGTGTGTTGTTGAAGTTCAGAATGATGCTTTCAGGTAGTCCTTGACTAAGGTCTACCTTGACACATATCCTAGCAAAAGTAAAAATTCCTTTCATGTGTCTCTCTGGATCAACCTTTAGCATTCTTCCAAGAGTATTCCCTATAGCTAGTAAGGCCTTATAGTGCCAAAAATGTATCGAAAGATTATGCAGCCTTACCCATACTGGCATCCTTGATACCACCATAGTATTGGCATCAAACTCTGGGAACCATGGGGTAATAAACAGTCCCGCACTTCCCCAGAACCATGGCCCTTCATTGAGGAATTTTTCCCTTTCTTCTTCTGCGTGGAAGGTTACTATGAAGAAACCCTTGGAACATAGGTGGATTTGACAGTTTTTTGTCCAGGCTGTGTGAATCCATTGGTACAGAGCATCGGTCTTAGGCCATAAACCGTTAAATCTACAAATAACAGCGTTTTTTTGTAGATCTGAGAAAATATAATTTACCTCTGGTAAATCCAATGAGATGGAGGGAATCTCTGGTGCTTGATCCACGATATACTACCCTGGAGGTGCATTAACAGTTGCAGGTTCTTTCCCCTTTGGAAGATCTTTCCCTTTGGCTGCATCGCGGTAGGTACCTGTAGTTTTTGAGGTAGCTCCCTTAGATCCACCTCGCAATCTGTGATTGAGTACAATAGTTGAGTCCTTAGCAACCGTGTAATGCTGGAGTGACTGTTGATCCTGCATGCAGTGCCCAGAAAATATTAAAATTTGTAATGCAACTGGAATTTCCAGTTTGTCCTGGATCTCTTTTTTTAGCTCCAGGACACTCATCCGGTCCCAGATCTGCACACAAACGTGTCTGCTTGCTATTGATCTGATGAAGATTTGCTTGAGATCCGCTTTGTCTGCCTTGTTCAGAACCCATTTCTCAGGTTTGTGTTCTGGATCTAGCCAGCTTCCAGTTTGCTTTTGCCTGGATCTGATCGGATCTGATAAATCCAGATCTTTTCTCTAGTATTAGACAAGATAGTCTTTGAACCCTATGCCAGGACGCTGCATCAAAGAGATGGGATCCCAGATCTGTGGTATAAAAGACAGGGAAACCACATAATACCCAGGAACCGGGTCCATACTACCCCCCTGAGATATGATTTCGATCGTGCCTTTGGAGAACGGCCCTGGATCGGCTGAACGCCACCACAGCCAGCCATAAACATGGGTAGATCTACCAGACCTGAGCAAAACGTTATCGCAGGGACGTAGCCGCATCCAGGAAGAAAAGATACGCCCCGGATTCTGATCTCTGTGTATCAAAACTTGAAAAACCTTGCCGTCAGACGATTCAGCCCCTAGCCAGAGGGAAACTTTGAAGAAAGAGGAATCATCTAACAGGATTCTGGACTGTCCACAGTAGTGCAAGATTTTTGGCCCTGCGACGGCGCAAAACAGGCGATCTGAAACCCTAAACCCATGAACGAACTCCGCCAGGATTGCTCTCGTCTTTTCCATCTTTTCGAACCTCCGGCCCCTTATTGTTATTAGTACAACCCCCTTATTATATTGTTGTACCCATGTAGTCCCCATATTGTTATAATTGTGCCCCATAGAAGCTCACTATTGTTATTGTTGTGCCGTTACATTATTATGGTTATGCCGACTCTGATTATATTATGACCCGTTAGATTCCTATATATTTAAAGGAGGTCTTGTCATTTGTATCATATAAGAATTCTTCATTTGTGTAATGTAAAGGAGGTTGCCTGTCAAAGAGGCTTATTTCTAAGGTGTTGATCTATCCTTTTTATCTTTTTGTGAGCTGGTATCCTAACAAGATGGATCCTCTTCTCATGGGAAAGGGGCTTATCCCTTGAGGTAGTTCCATCATTATAGGGGAAAGGATCCCAAATTGACATCCTCGACCACATCCAACCAAACCATTTACTATACTTCTGTTACGAAGCTTCTAGAGATGGAATCTTTGCCTCCTAATTTAAAAAACATTACATAATAGGATCAATGCAACTGGAACACAGCTTAGTCACTCTAGTTGGTTCGAGGATTAACATGGGGGAGATAAAGGTCATGAGCACCAGCCTTGTAAACTGGGAAAAACAAAATTTTTAGAGGAAATGGTGCAAAATGGAATTGATCTACTCATGAAGAGGGACACAATGGGAGTTTCTTCATGAAGGAAAAGCATGTGGAGTTCACTATAGAGGTCCTCCAGGATCAAAGAATGGGGAGTATAGGGACAATAAAAAAAATTTGTGAAACAGATGCCCCTAAAGCATGAAGGTCGAGCTAAAGTGAGGGATGAAATGCTTTATTTATCAGTGCGGGTAACTGGACTACCACTGGAAAACCTCCAAGAAAGTACAGATACATATACATAAAACTGAGATCTCTGTCAAATGATACATGAATGATGGCATGGACGCAACCATCTAGAGAATGATCATGTAAATGGATCTAGGTATGGCCACAACCATCCATTAAAGAGGATTATCACGAAACCAACGTATGGTTGCAGCCAGCCATTGAAAGAGATATGCATATCATCATAACCATGTCACACCACTTCGCAACCTATACTTGTGTGATCTGAGTCTAGGGTCTTGCACTCCAACACAACCAAATCAAAGTACAAATTCTAACATGTAAATAAATGTGTTGATGTCGGACACACTAGAAAGTCTCTTGATTACCAGTCAATGATGTAAATTGTTAACAAGCGCGAGAGAAACCACCAATATGACAATAATCCTAAAGGTACTATCAACACAATCCATGGAATTTGAATAGAGGAACTAAAGTTGAACCCTCGTGAAATAACTCGATTGAAAGCCAATGATGTGAGCTTGTCGTCGAGTGTGAAGAACTTGCAATTAGGGCATGCAAGCTCTAAGGTATCGGAAAGGAATCTCTCGGTCAACTTCCCGGATAATAAGTTGAAGTCAACGGAAAGATACCATGTCAAAGGAGGGCCATAATGAATCCCAAATCATCGACGTGAGATGAGAGGATGATAAATTATTTTGGATGATAGAAAGAATCAGAGGTAAGTGTAACTGTAGAAGGACAACTCTTGAACATATCGACAACACAACTGGAAGTTTGGCAGCTTTTGGATCCATGGAATCGGTGGTCATGATGATGTGGTAGAGATAAAATGGAAGACAAAAATGAATGGCCCAAACCTAGGAAGGTCAACGATACAAAGGAGGATGTCCCAACTCGACACGAAGAAAAGAGTGTCATGTTAAGTGAGCTGCTGACCCAACTGATAAATTTCCAAATCTCCCCCCACCATTTTTGGCAGGTACCCCAATTATTTTTTAATCGCAAGCTTGAATGGAATATCATATGCTTGCACTGTAAGTTCATCCTTTAGATGAATCGGACCTAGTAATTTTAACAAGCCCTAGGAAGGAGGAGCTCATGTTCGTCATGGTGACGAATCCTACGTCATTTAATAGTTTAACGAGTCCGAAAATGGTGTAACTTGGTATCTTTTTCATGTTTAGAGAGCTTGAAAAAGATACATATAAGGAAACTACACATGGTCCCTCTTCATACATTTTTGTTTCTCGAGCCTGAAAAGGTAGAAAACAATACTTGAGAGAACTGCTTGACCATTTCATTCAAGGAGTATTTTTCATAAATAGTGCCTTCTAGCCCAAAAAATGGGTAAACTTATACTCGGCACACAGCCTTTGGCATTCATTAACAAGTTTGAAATAACAAGGGCTCAACCATCTTTTCACTTTTAAAGGGTTAGAAAAGAGATGAAAGTGTGCCCCCCATTTTATTTTCTTTTTCGAATCAAAAGGGAAAAACACTCGGAAATCTTTTCATATGTGTTTAACGAGTCGACAAAAGAGTTGAAATGTGATTCGTCATCAATGTCGAACATCCATCACCTGTTGCTCCACAAATAAGGTAAAGTCTATTATCGAGTTCTTGAGGAAAAATAGGTCAAAATATTTACAAAAGCCTGATATTTTCTTGAAAAAATGAATAAAAAGGGGACAAATAAATATATTTTTACCATTTACCATTTTACCTCTGTTGTGAAGAATTTTTACTCACTTTTTTCTTAATTTTTCTGGAGTAGATTGCAGGAGATCCAGGAGGTCAATCAGCAAGACGCCAGTTCTAGGTAATAGCCAAAGCCCTGAGCTCCATTTTCATACTCTTTATTTCTTCCTTTAACAACTGTTTTTTTCTTTTTAGGAGGTTTCTTAAAAACGTTTTCGCCCTCGATCGACACGATTTGCGGGCACATAATTGTGGCAGCCTGGGGTGATTAACAAAAGCCATCCGCGCTGATTGGTGCAACTGTTTTTAAAATAGTTGTGCCGACATAGTGGATAGGGAAAAACTCTATTTTCTCAAAAATTAACCATTTAAACTTAAATTTTATGGGCCAAGGATGATTATTGACCCAAATTAATGGCTTTTGCAAGAAAGAATCGTTGAAAATGGTGGACTACAAAGAACAATAACATGAAGGTGTTGACACGCAAGCAATGAATGACCCAAATTTCCTGGAAGCTTTGCGGGCTTATGAGCTCCTCAAATTCTTTCTTACACCAGGGATGCGGGCCCAACCCGAGTTACTTTGGTACCTGATTAGTATTTGGGACATTAATCAGGAGATTTTTGTCATTAACAACCAGGAGCTGGAGTTGGAAACTTCATATATATACATAATCACTAGACTATCCTGTAGAGGGGGACCAGTGAGCTTGTATGGGTCACGACCAATTGGGGCAAGCATATCTTCCTTGCTTGTTGAACACTACCCTAATGCCTTGAAATCCAAAAGTGGGAAGATAGAGATTTCTAGTATTTGATATCCAACACTAAGGGTGCTTTTGTTGACTATCAATAGAGTGGCGGGGTCCCAAGCAGAACATGAGACTAACAAGTCAAAGTTCCTTTATGCTTATGACCACACAACTCCTATGATCTTCAATTGGGCAGGGTCCATGAAGATGAACATTAAGTGCTAGCTCTCCAAAGCCAAGGCAGGGAATCTGAAGCAATTTTGCTTCGAATCTGTACTTGTGACCTTCTTGGAACAAGTACCACTATTCCAGTATCAGTTGATTGAGGTAAATCCTCCTATGCCACGCGATCCGCGGATGGCCCATTGGAGCCGTTTGATGCCTAGGACCATTGGGGGTCAGCACATGTCAAACCGACCTGCATTATTTTCATGGCTACGATGACAAATATCATCGTGGAGGACTAGCCATACAGCAGCATTGATTTCCATGGAGATCCATATATGCCTGTTACACTGAAATTTGTCACCATGACTATTTGCAGTTAATATGGCTCCATCAATAGTCATATTATCCTCCTTGTCAAGCCTTATACCTCTGCTCTCCATGTCAAACTTCAAAAAGAGAGAAAGTCATTTAAAAACATGTTTATCTCTGGGTACGCAGGTTCTCCTACCTTGCCTGCGTGTACGCATTCCAAGCTCATTGTACCTGCGTACTTGTACGCTCTGTAAGCCAAGGGATGGGTGCGTACTCCTGTAAAGGTCAAAAGGCGCGAGTTTCATCTTTAAAAAGTTACTTGTGGTCACTTCTAGAGCCTTCTAGAAGAGTGTTTGACGTGTATTGAGCGCCTCCCGATGGTTCATGCATCCCTATGATAGAGGAACTTATCCCATCAAGAGAGGAGCTACCCCATCCAAAAGAGGGAGTCTCCCATTGATGTTGGAACTGAAT
>APFE030736404.1:41062-62404 GCA_000404065.3 Pinus taeda | reverse complement strand
GAAATGTTGGATGAACACCTGTTTTCTATTTCAGTACTCTCTCCATGGTTTGTTGATATAGAAAATTACTTGGTTTCAGCACAGTTCCCTCTGCACCTATCCTCAAAAGAGAAGAGCAAAATTGTGAGGAAAAGTGCCCAATTCACTTGGATTGGAGGCAACCTATTTAAACTTGGGCCGGATCAAATATTGAGGCGTTGTGTTAGGGAGGAGTAAGTTTTTGACATCCTCCTCACCTGTCACGATGGGCCCTGTTGAGGCCACTTTGCAGCAAAAAGGATTGCCTTCAAAATTTTACAAGCAGGCTACTATTGGCCCACTCTTCATCAAGATGTCAGAAGATACATCAGCCAATGTGACTGATGTAAGAGGATAGGGAAACTGACTCCAAGGGATGAGATGCCCCTCCAACCTCAAGTGACTTTCGAGCCATTTGAGAAGTGGGGCATGGATTTTGTGGGTCCTACCAATCCTCCTTCAAAGCAGAAGTCTTACATCATTGTGTGCACAAACTACCTGACAAAGTGGGCAGAGACAAAGGCAATCAAGGTAGCAACAAAAGAAAAAGTGGTTGAGTTTTTGAGGGAAAATATCTTCTACAAGTTTGGCTACCCAAGGGAATTAGTCACAGATCAGGGAAGTCAGTTTACCTCTAACCTGATTGAAGACCTGCTCGCTCATCACAAGATTAAGCATAGGACTTCCACCCCTTATCATCCACAAGAAAATGGGTAGGTGGAAGTCATTAACAGAGCTTTGGAAGAGATTTTGACTAAAGTAGTGAGTAGCAGCAGAAAAGATTGGGCAAATCCCTTGGTTGAGGCCACCTAGGCCTACAACACCACTTGGAAAAATACAACAGGTTTCACACCTTATGAGCTGGTCTATGGGAAGAGGGCTTTGCTATCCATAGAATTCAAGTACAACACATTGAGGTTGGTAGCTCAGCTGGACCTAGACCTCAGCCATGCACAATAGGAAAGATTACTACAACTGAATGGATTGGATGAATAGAGAATGCAGGCCCTCCTCCACTCAGAAGTGGTCCAACTCCAGAGAAAGATATGGCATGACTGGCACCTTAACGAAAAGCAATTTCAGCCAAGAGATTGGGCGCTACTCTATGATTCAAGATACAAGGATTTCAAAGGCAAGTTGAAGACAAGGTGGCTAGGACCATATACAGTGGAGAAATGTAACGACAATGGTTTGGTTCTCATCATGACCATTGATGAAGAAGCCATCCCCATGCTCGTCAATGGGCATCGATTAAAAATCTACAGGAAACCCCTTTCTAGGCAGGAGTTCATTAAAACTTTGGAAAAGTCAGTGCTGGTAGTGGAGCAGGGCCTTATCTCTACTCCACCCACACCTTGATCCAAAAAAAAAAAAAATAAGAAGAAGAAGAAGAAGAAGAAGAAGAAGAAGAAGAGAAAAAAACAGAAAAAGGAATAAAAAGATCCTTGGATGAAAACCTCTTAGAGGCGCTTGGGGTAGGAAATGAGGGTGAAAACCTCCTGGAGGTGCCCCAACTGTCTCTATGCTTCAAAAAAAAAAAAACAACAACAACAACAACAACAATAATTTATGTTGAAAAATTGCAGGCTGCAGGGTCATACAAAACAAGGACAGAGGTCGGCTTCAAGCCACAGGCACACCTCACAAGCACTTCCTCCATGACCACCCCCCTCTCCTAAGATTTTATCACATTCGGGTCATGATTTCACCTTCTACAGGAAGTTCTGGGCCTTCTGCAGGAAGTTTTGTAGCTTCTACAGGAAGTACTGTAGCTTCTACAGGAAGTTCTTGTAGACCCTCCAAACAGGCCAGAATTGATCTTGAGAAAGAATTTAAAAGTTGGAATCTTCCTGATAGGTCTATGATCACCCCTCCATCACCATATGTCACCCTGTTTCATCTCTTTGCACCTCCACTGCACCCATCCTATTATTTGTTCCTGCATAGCCACACAAAAAAAAACCTTATTTTCTTCATACTATCAGCAAGAGTTTTTAGTAGCAAAATAAGCAGCAGTGTCTCACTCACCTTACCTACCAATCTCCACCTGGACTCCTCATCAGCCAAATCCTTCGTCAGTATTATATCCTTGCTTGTTAGCTTGCATCTCAAGAGGAGAAGCAACTACAGGACATCCTACAGGAATCCTGTAGTAGCTGATCCCTCTGGAAGACACACTCTAGAGACAGGGACAACCGAAAACGATAGAGGGAACATGCAAAGGGGCTCATTTTTAACAAGAAAATATCGTCAACAACCAAAGCCAAGCGAGCCCATGCACGCAGCATCAACGAATAAGGAAACGGGTTCCAAAACCTGTGCATGTAGCATCAACACACGAAGGAATGGGTTCCAATGCCCTTGCATGAAGCAACAACAAAAAAAGGAGCGGTTCCAAGACCCGATGTCTGCATAACGCGATCGTGGCCATGCAGGTAAGTGTCTAAACTCATTCGTGAATTGCATAAATTATATTTCAAAAGCTGCATGCCTATGGAAATGGTTTGGAGTAAGGGGAATCAGTGGCCAGTTGACTGGCCACCCTCAGCCAGTTGATAGCTTTGTGAGATCCGAACAAGCCAGTTACATAGCCTCATGAGATCCAAACAAGCTAGTTACATTCAAAATCGTCGCCTGGATGTGCAGCCCACACATGTGGAGTTTCCATTCAAGTTAAAACCGTCGAGACTTGTAGTGGTGGCAGTGGTTAACGGCAGAGGAGAGGTGATGGCGGTCAGAACTGCACAGAGAAATTATGGCCGTGACGTTGGATCAACAGCCCAGTCTGGCCACCTCACTCCCTCACCATGAATCACGTAGAAATTAAAAGATGCTCCCTTAAAAATCAGACCACCTTCTGTCATTTTGAACTTGTAATGTCCTCGACTGGAGTACGTGTCTGCTGCTTCCCAAAAAATGTTAACTAGTCATCCTCCGCTAGATTTTCTACTTGTTTTTGAAATTCTCCCACGTATCGGGCTCACTCAGAGGCGTAGTGACATTCTACAGGAACCAAGGAGGTCTTCTACAGGAAGAATCCTACAGGAGATACTGCACAACTTTCCAGAGCAGGGAAGCCTAGGATCTTTTTCTTCATTGAATTAGGGGCTCTAAACAAGGTAGGCTTGAAAAAATCCTCTATGCATGGTATGTTTTGGAAAGGTGGTGAATTGAACGGTGTCAGATTGGGGGAATCAGAGAAAAGTCTACCTATGAATTGAAAGAAGAGTGTTTTCCTGTGTATTGCACTGGGTTTCCTAGTTTTTTCTGCATCAAGATCCCTCTCCACATTTCTTGTTTCTAAAATTCTCCTATAAGAAAGATGTATGCAGCTGTGAGAGCCAGCCTGTCGATGAAAATCTTAAATTTACATATCTGAATGTGTGCTGAGAAGAAAACTTGGTCTCTGTCCTCTGTCTGTAGAAGCAAAACTCTTCCTTTCATAACCAGATAGATGAGAGCTGAGTCACAACAGTCTTGAAACCAGGGAATTGTTGCTCATTGATATTAAACAGTCGAGGAATTCTTCCTTGAGTCGAAGGGGAAACCATAAACAACATTCCCTTTTCCGACCAAAGCATAGAAAAGGGAGCACTCTCACCATGCTAGGGGGATTCATAAGAAGGGAACCCTCGGACTCCAACAAATTACGTGAGAATCCTGAGGTGGTGAACCTTTTCACACGAGACAATTGGATGTCATTCTTTGACAAAATCTAGGGTCACGACGAGGAGATAGCTGAAGAATTTTTAATGTCCTTGAGACCTCAATCAAAGACACAGGCCATAGTCAATTTTAGGGGTTTGACCCTAGAGCTTAGCCCTGAACTCATTAGTCGAGTTGCTGGTCTGCCATTAGGGATATCTTGGAGCAAAGAAGAGAGGGCATTGGGCCAAGCTGCAAAGAAAGCATTCTTTCTGCCCGAGGAACATCCTGTAGAGGACAAAAACGGGTTTAGGAGAGCCAGCTTGCCTCCTCTCTAGAGGGAAGTCAATTTCCAAATCATGAAGTACATTACTTGTGAAGGAAGATTCAACATTATCTATGGTTATCATTTCAGGTTGCTGTGTGAACTTAGACATGTAATTGATTTACCTCCATAAATGAAATTGAGCATTCCCTATTTTCTTCTTCCATCATTGGTTGAATGTGGGACAAAAATGAATGAAGGGATTCCAGACTAGGTGGCCCATCATGGGCTCATCAAATTATTAGTAGAAGATTCCCTGCACACCTACACTATCCCCATATCATGGGAAATCTTTTGAAACATGTCCAAGGATGACAATATTAGAGTTTTGGCCAAAAATGTCACCCCATCCAGCAGTGAGGAAGAAGAACACATTGAAAAAGGTGAGAAAACTAATGGTGAAGGAACGCAAGACATTCAAGCACAACAAGAACAAAGAGGAAAAGGAGAAATGGGCCAGGTTGCTGAGCCTAAAATAGAGGTGCAGACAACATCACAAATACCACGGGAAAAGAGAATGTAGAGTAGGGCAGAAAAGGCTAAAAAACCCCAAATAAAAGCTATCACAGCCAAAGAAGGCACGTCCAAACAACAGTGAAAGACACATGCTGAAAAAGCAGCAGAGCGGCTAGAAACAGTTGACACAGGGGCTTCTACAGGAAGCAGAGAAAAATAACAGCAAGAGGAGAAATCACCCGAGACATTGGCAAGAGAGGCAGTAGCCGTGCTTGTCGCTCTAAGCACACCTCCAAAACAAAAAGGGAAGATAAAAAGGCAAACTTCCATGTACTTTAAAGCAAGGAGGAGCACATGGATCAAAGTAGGCAGACCCCAGCCTAAATCAAAAGCGCCAATTGTCATTGAATACACCACCCCTAAGCCAAAAGAAGAGTCCCCTTAGAAAGAGAAAATTAGGCTGGTGGACTCAAAGATAGCTCTACAGGAAGTTGAGGAATCTCTACAGGAAACTCTGGCTAAGCTAAGGGAGACCGAGAAATAGGAGGAAAAGGAGGCCAAAAACTCACAGGCAGAAGAAAAGATAGAGAAAATATTAGAACCTAGCCCTCAACCGAGCTTGGGCTCATACTATAACCCGTTGGAGGCTAGGAAGATAATTCCCCAGAAATTTGCGGTGCCACTTTTATTTTCACTGGAAGAAGAAAGAATTAGGACTCACACTTGGATGAGGATTGCTAAATCCAAGGGTGTGGCAGACGTAGGCCATCTGGAAGAACAAATCAAGGAATCAAGAAAGGAATTGGCCATGGTACGGCATGTGGAGAGTAGTCAAAGGGCCAAACTACAGGAAGAGAACCAACTGCTGAAACAACAACTGCAGCTCTAGGGAAGTCATAGAGAAGATAGGCCCCCCATCTTGGGAGAACAACAGCAATAGGAAAGGCCTCTAGAAGACAAAGAAACCCCTGATGAACAACAGAGAAAGGACAGGCTGTAGGATAAGGTTGAAGCACTAACAAAACAACTACAGGAGAAAGAATTACAAGTAGCAGGGGAAATATAGCCTCTAAAACACTAGGTACAAGAAAAGGAAGCCCAATTGGCCTGCATGGCCAGCTGGGCAATAGAAGCTTTGTAATGTTGGAAACTAGCCAAGTCATACGCCTTATACCTTAAAGATCAATGGTTGTAGGTCCAAATTAACACCTTGGCCCAAAGGGATGCCATTCCATTTCAAAATTACCATCAATTCATGGCTTTGTTTGATAGTAGCTCAGCAGAGGATAAGGCCAAATTATCAGAGTTCTATTTACACAATCTGGCCCTTCCTAACATGAATCTGTGGGACCCAAACGCTGCAATGGGAGATGTGAAACTTATGGCCATGGCCTCTTGGTTAAACCATGAGGAAAAAAGGGCAGCAAAGATTCGAAATCTCATGAACAGGGAGCTAGGGGAGCCACTCATGATCAGAGCAGGGCCGGAAGATCCCTCAGCTTTGATATATGGCCACCAGCACTTGGCCAACAACCCTCATGCTCAACTAGACTACATTGAATGGCAAGCTCAAGCTATTGCTCATTTCGAGGACATGGAGAGACTGTTGGGGGATAACTGCATGCATGCTTGCACAAGAAGGTGGAACACACTGTCCCACAGTCTGAAAATAAGAGAATACCACACCCCAACAAGGATGAGGGAAGCCTATGCAAGAGTACCCCTCTATAAGCAGTCAATGCAAACTCTGTAGGCCAGCTGGATAGGCCTAAAGTACAATCCTCCCTTGCTATTAGGACTGTTAGAAGGAGTCAAAGAAGAAGAGGAACACAAGCAATGGGAGGAAGTAGAAAGAAAAACAGGATTTCATGACAAGGAAGAAGAGATCACCTCAGAATCTTGGGATGTGAGAGAGGCGGTCAAAGCAATCAAGGACGATGAGCTGGATTAGTTGCTCAGAGGATGAGCAACCCATTTAGCAGGGGGTGATGATGAGCCCCAAAATTGGGTAACTTATTGGGCTCATTTTTCCTAATTGTTCTTCACCAATCCACATAGTTCATGCATGTTTTTGAGTATATTTATGTTAATTGAATGAATGAGGATAATCACTTTACGAAGAAGGCTAACATGTGGTTATTGCAGATTTTTGGACAACTTTTGGACCAAGGCCAAGCATTTATGAGACAGATGATAGCCAAACACGAGGGAACAAGGGTGAGGATTCATAGGAAGGGTGTCTCCTACACTAAATGGCCCCTTCCTTGGATTCTCCACCCTTAGCTCGGAGTTCAACAAGCCACCAAAAATGATTCCCAAGGGCAGCTGAGCAGTTTTGTGGAAAGTGATTGTTTACTGGCAGTTTGAGCAGTCGAGCCCCTTGATTTAAGGAGGGTTGTTGGAAGACCTCGTAGTGTATAAGAAGGAAGGCTTCCATCCTTCTTAGGTTACTTTTTGAACATTTGTATTGTGCATTCTAGTGCTGCTCTGTTTTTTCTCATTTGTGGAGCTTTTGCTGTAAACATTTATGTGACATGGTTATTTTCTGAATAATGGAGATCAGTCTCATTTTGCTTCAGTTTTGAGCTTCTTTTTAGGAGCCTATAGCTCTTGGGATTGGGCCCAACCCAAGTTCCAGGACCTCCTCTGTGTACTGTTATATGTTTTTGCTACCTTTAATTAATTTCTGCTAGTAGGTTACAATCTTGTTTGGTTATTTAGTTCATTTTTGCTGATAGAAATAGTTGCTCATGTTTTAAGTTGATTTAATAGGTTGGTAACAGAAAAGATATTGAAAAAGGGCTACCAAGCAACCCCTAATCTCACCTCTCCCCCCTTGGGACCATGAGCTGAGACCAAGGTGTCCTTGCTTCCATAAAAACATTGTTCTTTCTTCTTCATGCAATTTCTAGTGTTAGATTTGTAGTTGCAAAAGTTGGTTCCAGTTGTGATTACATGCTTAGATCCATTCTTGCTTGGTTTCCATAGTTGTTTTACATGAATTGCTGCCAATAAACTTTTGTTCATCATGCTTATGGTTTCTAGGTCAAATTATGTCAAAATAGTTAGATCTTTGGTTTTCTTAGTCTTCGTTGGTTAGTTTTGGAAAATAACATGCAGAGTACCTGTGATACCTCCTCACCTACCCTTACCCCATCAATGCAACCTACTTCATCCCCTAACTTAGATCCTTGCCTCTCATTTGCCACGTTTTCTCACTTTACCCTAGTTCCTACATTCTTGTGCAACATTGCTTCTCCATCCTTGAACCAAATCCTATTGCCTTAACCACTCCTCACCCTCAATCACCAAGTCCTAGACCTCCTCACACACTTATCTTACCTCCATACCTAGTTCTTCACCTTTCTGCCACCATCAACCCTTCAAAATTCCCTTTCGGAACATCCTGTAGAAACATCCTGTAGAAGCTACAATACATCCTGTAGAACCCCTGTAGACTTCTTCTACATCCTGTAGAAGCTACAGTACATCCTGTAGAAGCTACAATACATCCTGTAGAACACCCTAGCATCAGCCTTTTCTGTACTGCATTAGTCCTTCTCTACCTAGTGATGGCCCTATGTCACCTCGAATGGGTCTGCGTCAGCCTTAGGAGGCCCTGTGTCAGCAATGTTGGCCTCTCTGAGGCTCTATAGAGCTCCCGGCTGCCTCTGCGTGGTCTTGTGTGAGCCCTAGTTGGCTCTGTGTCACTCTACCCAGCTACTGCGCTGCTCTCCTGGCACTATCTCTACCTCTCTGTCTCTCTATACGCAATGGCCCTCAGCTGCAACTCCCAACAACTAATTCTATATCTCTTAGAAAACCCCGCCCTAGAGAATAGAATGACTGGTCACTCTTGTGTATTCTCCAAGTGACCCTCAAGCCTCCTCTTATACTTTTCCCATTAACATATCAATGATCGAGATTAAGTCCCTAATCAATGACTAAGATTAGATCTGGATTGATCCATGTCTTTTGGACCATTCTAACACAGATTCATATTAATATACATTAATATTTTATTTTCCCTAAGTTTAGACTTAGGGACTCCATTAAAAATATTAATTATTTTAATATCTCCTGACCTGTTTAGAATCTTCCGAAACCCTTTCTGGGTATTGGAGATCTCATGTGCCCCAACCTCTCCACCAAATTGCGTGGCTAGAGCACATATGATGCTACACCAAATGAACACTTCCTCTTATTGAGGATTGTGCTCTAGCAATACTCTTCATTGAGTACTACTCTGATCATCCAACATCGTTACCTGTGCTGATGCTAGGCCTTCCTACCCACATCCTCTGCACTGCTGCCTTTTGTACTGCTGCCCATGGTTCTGACACTGCCACTACTGTATTTGTACAACAACTCCCTCTACATCCATGTTGTTGTTGGTCCTTTCTCCTAGCACTGCATCTGCATTGCACCTCCTCTCATCATGTTGCATTGTGCCGCCCACTGCTACACTACAACTTAGTTACTAAGAAGTAAGTAATTGACCTTCCTATTGGGCTAGAGATACCCATTGATGTTGAAGCTCCCTCTGCCGCTAAAAAGTGCTCCCTCTCTAACCTCTACGTTGCTACAACAACTCTCCTGCATCTCACACCATTACACACCTCTATGTGTCGTCTTGCACTGGTGTAACACTCCTATGCCTCTTGCACTATTGCAGCCTACTAGCCTCATGCTATCTTGGGACTCCTACACTGTAGCTCTCTCTGTCGCTTCATCTGCTTCCATCTCTACCTGACTCAACCAGTCCGGCTACTCCTCTTCGGGGCTCCCGCAGCAAGGTCTAATTCAAGAGGCTAGGTACCTCGAGGATCTTACCCCTCATCACTTGTAGTCCACCTAACTACATCTTGATGTCTTCCCACTTCTTCTCAAGTGGCGCATGTGCACTCATGGCACAATCATCGTCTGTCCAAACTACTCTGCCCTTGCTGGCATTGCCTTATTCTCAGAAGACTCTCCTTTACAGTTCTTCCTTGGAAGAACTTGATCTTGGAGAGATCTTTATTCTTCCTCTTTTCCTGATTTCCCTCAGATGCTAGGGAAACATATTCCTCCTCCTGCTTGACTTTGATCCCCTTGTTGCTGCTACCTATCATCAACTTTCATCTAATCTCTTCCTGGCGAAGAGCTGCCCACATCTCATCCCAAGGTGGGAGTGTCCCTCTGCCCAGTATACTCTGGAAAAATACCTCCCAATCTCTTGAGACAACATTCAGGGTTGTCCTCACCATCAACTTCTGATCCAGTGTGGCTTCTATAGTAGTCAACTGATCTTAAATCTCATTTAGTCCTCTGAGGAGGTGTCAATCGATTCTCCCTTCTTCATCTGATACAACCTCAATTGATTCTCAAGTAACATTCTTCTCTGTATAGAAGTTGAGGGCCTCCGAGATCTCATATGGTGTTTCCTTCTCAGCAATATGTGGTACTACATGATCCTTGACCCTGTCAAGGATGATACTCTTGGCCCTCGCTATTGCCTCCTCGTACTTTTCATTATCATTGCGGTCGACTGGGATAGCTATAACCTTCAAGGCGAAGTTCTTGACATGATTCTTGTCAAGTACAGATAAGATTTTCACCTTCCAGACTACGAAGTTCGATGCTCCGTCTAGTCTATCCTAGTCTCTTATTCCTTGCAGTGCCACGATGCTCTTCTACTTCCCTCCTAGAAGTTCTCTGTTCAACTCCTCTGAGTCTCTACTTCCCGTCTAGAATTTCTCTTCTAGACTCCCTCTGAGTCCCGATTTCCCTCTTGGAATTTATTTCCCACTGTTGAGATGCCCCCTACTTTGATCGTCTTGTGCAACTACACCACTGATTCGGATTCCTCGACTTGAAACCCTTGGTAGCAACTCCCTCCTCTTAGCCTTGCTCTATCAGGTACTGTTCTAACTACAGTACCTCACCAGCTTCACTCTGCAATATTCCCACAGCCTTCTAAACCCCAACAACCTGAAGGTGAGAGCTCCTAGGCTCTGTGCAATCTGGCACCAGTAATCCGACCTCCTTAGCCAATTGTGCCAGCCCTCCCAGCTTCTGTGTGGCACTACACGAGGCTCCCTCTGCCTTCCTTAGCCTCTGCGCTACCTCTTCCCGACTCACCCTTGATTACGCAGGCACTATGTCACCCTTCTCTTGTTGCTGCTATGCTAGAAACAACTTATGTCACCTTAGGATAGTTATTTTCTATTGCTATTGCTCCGCCTAGCTGATGTCCTCAGTCCTCATGTGGTCTACAACCACAATCTAATACCATGTTGACGTTTCTAATTCTACTTAGTTAGAAACTCTCCATGCACTTTATCTGATTTATTCCTACCTACTTTTTATGTTACTTAACAAGTTATTTATAATGAAAATACTAAAAATAAACACTAGTGCATGCTCAACATATTACAGATCAACAAATGAAGGAAACATAAAAAATCACACCATATGACACCATTATTTTTGGACCAATGTCCATGGAAAAACCCAATGTTCGAAAATTGGTGTAGCTATCCGGGTACCGAAACTAGCCTACCCAACAGAGAATTTCCTTGCCAGTAATACCTTTCAGTTTGAGACAAATCTCATGGCTGAAACCCTGGATAATCCTCCGGACAACTCCTTAGCACCAATTTGCCCCAAAAACCCTAGCGTCAGCCTTTTCTGGACTGTGTCAGCCCCTCTCTGCCCAGTGATGGTGCTGTGTCACCCCGGATGGGTCTGCGTCAGCCTTAGTAGGTCCTATGTCAGCAATGTTGGCCTCTATGAGGCTTTGCATGGCCCTGGCTGGCTCTGCGTCACTCTCCTCGGCTACTGCACTACTCTCCTAGTAGTATCTATGCCTCTCTATCTCTCTGTACTCAATGCCCCTCAGCTGCAGCTCTCGATCACTAATTCTATCTCTCTTAGCAAACCCCGCTCTAGAGAATAGAATGACTGATCACTCTGGTGTATTCTCCAAGTGTACGTCAAGCCTCCTCTTATACTTTTCCTATTGGCATATCAATGGTTGAGATTAAGTCCTTAATCAATAACTAAGATTAGATCTGGCTTGATCCATGTGTTTTGGACCATTCTAACGCAGATTCATATTAATAAAAATTAATATTTTATTTTCCCTATGTTTAGACTTAGGGATTCCATTAAAAATATTAATTATTTTAATATCTCCTGATCTGTTTAGAATCTACCCAAACCCTTTCTGGGTATTGGATATCTCATGTGCCCCAACCTCTCCACCACATTTTGTGGCTAGAGCACATCCAGTGCTACCCCAAATCAACAATCTCCAAGGCCTAGAAATCATTTTGAAAAATTCCACCTAGATGAGGAGTTATTAAAATATTTAATATTTTTAATATAAATATTAATGAGTGTTAATAAAGATAAGGGTGATAAGCTTCTACAAAATGAGAATCAAGTCTGTTAATCTTATTTTTTGATTAGAGACTTAAGCTCGATCATTGATACATCAATAGGAAAAGTATAGGGGAATACTTGAGGATCAATTGGAGACACACTGGCAGATACTTAGTATCTCAACGAAAATTGATTCTCAAGAGAGGAGGATTGATTTCAAACAGAGATTTGTAGGATGGAGGAAGAAGAGGGCATCAGCAGCAAGCAGTGACTGAGGAAGAGGTGACACAGGGATAGTGGGATACAACATAGAGAGAGACACAATCCAGAGGAGAGACATAGCCCTCATGCAGGCTGACGCAGAGGGGCCTAGAGCCACTCAGAGCCACATAGAGTGACATATAGGTGACGTGGGAGTGGGAGCAAGGTCTCCAAAGTGTCAAAAGGAAAGTATCAAGTGTTTTGTTTTAGTTTCTCTGTAAACTATTTCCTTGTAAAAGAAATTGCTGCTAAAGATTAATAAAGCCCTCATCTGTTGCACCGGTTTTCCTACATTGGGTTTTTCCAGGGACAACTATCCAAAAAAAACTGTGTTCATGTGATTGGTTCTTGTGCATGTATTTTTCTCTGGGTAATTGTGTGATAAATGCAGTAGAATTTAGATTAATATTTACTGAAGGGATTTCGTAAATAACTTATTATGAATAATAAGTAGGTGAAATAAATCATTTGTTGCAGTAGAATTTCAGTTTAGAAAATTTCACATGGTATTAGAGTAGAGATCTGGAAATAGGAGAGGAAAATCGACTATGGGTCAATAGCTTGATGTAGAAGCATCCACTCAAGGGGACTTACGCAGATTCTAGAAGAATGCATAAGGGACATGAATTACAATTATTCTATGTTAGCTTCCAAATTGGAAGAAGAAGGCGCTTGGTTAGCAAGCTCTACATCCTATCAGGTTTCGTATATAGACAGTGGAGCTTCCTGGCATATGTTAGGAATATGAGAATTTTTTTCAGATTATCAGGAAGAAAGAATGAATTTTCAGATCACCATGGGAAATAAGGCAAAGTTTACCCCACTAGGAAGAGTTATTGTAATCTTTCAAACCAAAGAAGGAGAGCGGGTTCGAGCAACCAATGCACTGCATGTGCTAGGATTGGGGATGAACTTACTCTCCATATCTGAACTTCAAAACAAGGGCTATGAAATTTTTTTCATTAAGGAGAAAGTATATGTCAAACACCCAAGTTTGAAAAAGAAGGCCCGGATTGGAATCATAAGTAATAGGTTGTACATGTTACAACTAGAATCACCAATGGCACTGATAGGCAGTAATGGAGACAAAGATTTGAATGAAGCATGGCATAGGAGGATGGGACACTTATAGCATGGGGCTCTGATAATTCTCAAGAAAACGGTATCAGGAGTTCCAGAGCTAAGTACTGAATGTATGCAGAGGGTGTGCTCTGGGCAAGTATGCCAAAGAAATGTTTTCTGGAAGTAACAATAGGGCTAAGAGTGTGCTAGGACTGATACACTCAGACATTTGGGAACCGAGGTCCACAAAAGATGTTAGTGGTCTTGACGATGAACCACACTAGTTGGTTCGAAACGCGTCGACAATAATCTTTTTATGTGATTTTCGCCGAAGCTCTTTTTACAAATATGATGGATCACAGAAGCCTCAATTCTACAGATGTTAGTGGTGTCAAATATTTCATCACTTTCATTGATGGCCATTCCAGGAAGACTTGGATCTACTTTTGGAAAACCAAGGATGAAGTTTTTGGTTGATTCAAAGAGTTCAAGGCTCTAGTGGAGAATCTGACATGAAATAAGATAAAAGTGTTGCACTCAGACAATGGTGGAGAGTATGTTGACAAGGACTTCACCAATTTTTTCACTAAGGCATAAGAAGAGAGTGGAAAACTCCCTATAATCTGGAGTAGAATGGAGTAGCAGAAAGGAAAAACATGACTAATGTGGAAGTAGCCAGGGAAATGTTGTATGATCAGGATATGCCTAAATTCCTATAGGCAAAAGTATGTAGCACAAAAGTTTATATCCAAAATAGGACTCCACACAGGGCATTGGGAAAAATCACTTTGGAAAAGGCCTTCACTGGGAAGACACTTGGATTCAATCATTTCATGATATTTGAGAGTTTAGCGTATTGCCATATACCCGAAGAAAAGAGAAAGAAACTAGTTCAAATTGCTGAGAAAGGATATCTTGTGGGATATAGCGAAAGTGCTAAGGCATATAGAGTTTATCTTCTGGGGAGTATGAAGGTAGTAGTTCGGTGGGACGTAAATTTCATGGAGGATAGAGCTTTCAAGGAATCCCAAGAAATGACTTCCGAGGAGGAGTCAAAAGATGAGCCGTTGGTCCAACCACTTCGACCAGAAGAAACTAGTGCCAGAAATTCTCCTCAAGACAAAGCTTCAGAACAGAAGGAATCTTAGGAAGAGGAAGAGCTGATAGATGTGCCTACTACTAGAAGAAGAATGAGACGGGAACTCCAACAGATTCTACAAGATGAAGATGACTTTGTTGGTGCACCCAACAATAATAAAAGGGAGTGAAGATAGCTAGACAGATGCCAAGCCTTAGTAGCTCATGTTAGGGAACCTTCTAGTTTTCAGGAGGATGTTGAACATCAAGTATGGGTAGATGTTATGGTGGAGGAATATAGCTCTATAATGGTCAATGATGTCTAGGAAGTGGTACCTAGGCCTCAGGACAGGTCAGTGGTAGGTTTCAGATGGATCTACAAGGTCAAATATGTTGTAGATAGCAGTGTGGAGAAATACAAAGATATTTTTGTGGCTAAGGGGTATTCTCGGAAGGAAGGGATATACTATGAAGAAACCTTCACCCCACTAGCCAAGTATACTTCTATTAGAACCATGATATCTCTTGTGGCATAGATGGGGTGGGAGATTCATCAGATGGATGTCAAGACAACATTCTTGAACGTGGTAATAGAAGGGGAAGTATGCATTGAACAACCAGAGGTTTTTGAGACACGTGAGAAGAAATATCATGTATGTAGATTAAAGAAAGCCTTGTCTGGGCTTAAACAAGCACCTAGAGCATTACAGTCGAATTGATGGCTACTTGCAGAAGATGGGGTTCATCAAGAGTGACACAGAACCTAATCTCTACTATCTTGTCATAGAGAATGAGCCTCTAATCCTAGTGTTATATGTGGATGATCTTTTCCATACAGGATCATCCAGGCTCATCAAATATTTCAAGAAGAAACTAGCCACAAAATTCAACATGAAGGATTTGGGACAGGTGCATTATTTCATGGGGTTGGAAGTTTGTCAGCAGAAGGGTGAGATATTCCTTGGACGAGGGAGATATGCTACATATATGTTGAAGAGATTCAAGATGCAGGATTGTAAACCTATGGCTACTCCAATGATCATCAAGTGGAAGAATATTGATGCATTAGAAGATAAAGACATTGATCCCACCTTGTATAGGTAGCTTAGAGGGTCCCTGATGTATCTAGTCAATATCAATCTAGACATTTGTTACGCTGTGAACACCCTCAGTCAATTCATGATGGAACCCAAGAGGGTGCACTCGATAGAATCCAAATATGTTCTTAGTTATATACAAGGAATATTTGAGCATGGACTATTATACACTCGAGGCAATAACATCAGTTTGAGTGGGTTCACTGACGTAGATCGGGTTGGAAGTTAGTAGATCAGAAAAGTACAACTAGGTATTGTTTCAACATTGGATCAATAATGAACTCCTAGTGTAGTAGGAAACAAAAATCCGTGGCTCTAAGCTTAACTGAAGCAGAATATATGGTAGCTAGCACAACTTCATGTGAAGCCATATGGCTCAAGAAATTTCTTGTGAATCTATTTAGGAGAAGGATGGAAGCGACCAGTATCTTGTGTGATAATCATAGTTTCATCAAGCTCTCTGAGAATCCACTATTCCATGATTGGTCAAAGCACATTGATATTAGGTGCCACTTTTTTAGAGATTGTGTCTAACGAGGAGCAGTACAGTTGAGGTACACTCCCACAGGAGAATAGATGGTAGACATCCTCACCAAGGCTTTAGGAAGAATAAAGTTCATTTATTTCAGAGAAAAGATGGGGATGGTGAAGAATCCATTTTAGTACTAGAAATGGATAAGTGTTGGGAGTTGTAGTGCAATAGTTAGTAGTGGCAGTGCTATGCGAAACATGATGCAACATGTTAAGAGGGAGTTGTAGTATAGATGTAGTAGTGGAAGTGGCAGTGTCATGGGCAGCAGTACAGGAAGCAGAAGTGCAGTGAATTTGGGGGATTAGGCCAAGCATCAACATAGGTACTGATGTTGAAGATCAATGTGATGCTTCTAGGTGAAAGCATTGCTAGAACATATTCTTCACTATGAGGGAGTGTTGATTTTCAGTAGCATCAGATGTGATCTAGCCTTAAAATTTGGAGGAGAGGCTAAGGGCATTGAGATCTCCAGGACCGAGAAATCGTTTTGATAACTTCTACTTGGATGAGGAGTTATTAAAATAATCAATACTTTTAATGGGTTCCTAAGTCTAAACTTAGGAAAATAAAAATACTAATGGATATTAATAAATATAAGGGTGAGAAGCTTCTAAGAAATGAGGATCAAGTCTATTTTAATCTTAGTCGTTGATTAGAGACTTAATCTCGACCATTGATACATCAACAAGAAAAGTATAAGAGATGACTTGAGGATCATTTAGAGACACACTGACATATACTTAGTATCTCAAAGAAAACCAATTCTCAAAAGAAGGAGATCGATTTCAAAGGGAGAGTTGTAGGGTGGAGGAAGAGGACGGCAACAACATTAGGCAGTGATTAAGGAAGAGGTGACATAGAGACAGTGGGGGACAACGCAGAGAGAGACGCAGTCCAGAGGAGAGACATAGCCCTCATGCAGGTTGACACAGAGGGATGCAGAGCCAAGCAGAGTGATGCATAGGGATGCAGAGCCACTTAGAGACATGTAGAGTGATGCAAAGGTGACGCAGGAGTGGGAGCAGGGTCTCCAAAGTGTCATAAAGTCTCAAAGGAAAAGTCTTAGGTTTTTTCTTTCAGTTTCTCTGTAAAATCATTCCTTGTAAAAGAAATTGCTGCTAAAGATTAATAAAGCCCTCATCTATTGCACCAATTTTCTCGCATTGGGTTTTTCTGAGGACAATTTCCAAAAACAACTGCGTTGATGTGATTGGTTCTTGTGCATGTATTTTTCTTTGGGTAATTATGTGATAACTGCAGTAGAATTTTATTTTAATATTTACTGAAGGGATTTCATAAATAGATTATTATAAATAATAAGGAGGTGAAACAAATCAGTTGTTGAAGTATAATTTCAGTTTAGAAATTTTCATAATGACTACCATGACACCTACTGCCATATGTCCCGTTACTTCTGTCTTCCTGCCAATGGTTGATTCGAAGTGGCCCTAGTCGCTGCAATTCTGACAAACTCTGAAGGAGTATTACATTAACCTCTACTTGTTTCTCTTGTGCTTGCATGATTTTTTCATTGTCCGCCTTAGAACTCCTAATTTCTTCCTTCAAGATTCGCAATGTGTCTGCTAAGTCAAAAGAGTGCCCAACACCATGTTGCTCATCTAATTCATAGGGAGAATCTTTGTAGCCTACCATATTGCTAGTTGTTTGTGGAAATTATATGTATTCTATTCAAACATTTAATTATCAATCTGGGGCTCATAAGCTTCGAGGCACAAGCACGGGTAACATAGTATCGGAGCATCTAGCCTAAACTAGAATCTTAGAAATTCTGGAATGTGGTACCGAATGGAGTACAAAATTTATATTCCTAAATAAGTCTACTGCTTAGTACATAATTAGGTATAGATCCTATGTTTCCAGTTCAATTTACCTAATGATGAATAGGAATAAATCTAATCAAACCTTTCTAAGAAATTAATCAAATAACTAGTTATCTATCAAATGACTATTGCACTACAATTCAAACAAATATTCTCACAGCAAATCGAATAACTATACTGCAAATAACATGCAATTATCTAAGTGTTAACACACAACCTATACTAAAGAATAACACTTTGTCTATAATCAGTTTTGAATATTCAAACAAAGAATAAGCTACATGAGTCTTGTGCCATTGATATAAAAATTCATAAGCAATGAACAATTCCGTTCAAAACAAGAAATTCAAATTAAAACATAAATGTTTGTGTCTTCAGAAATTTGTTTCAAATTGAAACTTCCCTTTTCCAACATTCATGAATTTGAAAGTGTAATCACATAGTTAATCATGTATTGAGTATGCTCATAACAATTTTCCATGGCTTTCGAAGACTCAATAACAATACACTTGTTATGTTTAACTCAGATCTACGAAAAAAACATTAAAAGAAACTTAAGTATGAAATTAAGTGCAAAAATTCTAAAAGTCACTAACAAAATCAGATGAGATTTCAATCAACAAAAATAAACTACTTTACTCAATATTCCTTCACAAAACTATCTCTGGGGTCACACCATAAATCAAAAAGCAAATATAGAATCTAGAATGAAGAAGTGAATGCATAAATAAATTGACAAAGAAAATTGCATCTACTTCAAACCATTTGTAATGATAAATGCAAGAAAGGAAATATAATGCACACTTACATAACTATATTAACCTTGCAAACACGATGGGTTCAAGGGGGCCTTCGTGTCCTTGTGCTGCAGGTTTAAGCTCAGACTCATGAAATGGACACCAAAGCTTACAAAAACTTCATGATCCTTTATTTATTCAGCCAAAATAGAGTATAATATACAACAACCACTAAATCTTGTAGTTGTACTCCCCTTCCCCTATGTAACTCTCCCTAGTACTGAGTGATTGCGACATATACTATGCTTTTACAATTTGAGATCCTGGACTCAAGGATCTGATCTTAGCTATATGCCAACAATATTACAAAATTATATTTCAAATGACTTTTCTGGAATTTGTTTATGGCAAATATGTCTTGGAAATCTTGTGACCCATGCATAGCTTGCTTGATATTTGGGCTTTATGATTGTAGCTCCTCATGCTTGAAAAGAAAAAAAATAAGTCTTCAACCCCAAATATCTGAAACCGTGGCTGACATGAAATATTTGAAACCATCAAACATAGAATTCTTGTACTTAACTCAAATTATGTAAAACCCAGAATTCTAACGTTTAGTCATTTGGTACTTAACCTATATCAACTAGCTTAATTGGTTTATGAAGAATTTCGAGAATGGATCCTAGAGTAAATAGAATTGGAAAAAACATCATTAGAAAATCATAGAAAATTCATCTGTAATCATTGAAAAGTCAAGAAAATTAAGGATAATCAACCACAGTGTAAGATGTGTATTGGTGGCAAATTGTGGGATTATGGTATGAAATGAGTTAAAATTATAGGAATATAAGTTATGAATAGTGGTATTGTATGGTGGAAAAAGGGGCATATTTGAGGCCCAACATCCCCCCATGCCTATGGATTTGCATGTCCTCATCCAAACAAATCCCTTGCTCATTGCAGATTCTTGACATTATTTTGTAGATGTTGGTTCTTATGGGACAAAATTGCTTGAATATTTGGTGGTGCTAGTTCTTATAGATCAACACTCTTCACATTTAACATATCATACTAATTTTCAGAGCAATACAAATTGAGGGCAAAAAAGGGATGGATGAGGGATAGATTATTGATGAAATGACATAGTGATGGAGATGGTAAGTATGTGAATGGGTGCTTTCATACTCTATCATCGAAAGGCCAATGCTTATAGGTGGGTTCCTTTATCATTTCATGGTAGTAATGACTTCATACTCCAAAATGAATGCTAGGAGAAGACACTATAGAGATTGCCTTTATTAATATACCATAAGGATTTTCTTTTACTTGGTCTTGTGATCAGAGTACAAGTCTTTTTATTATGAGTGATGAATGGAAGAAAAACACAAGGATTTATGAAATATAAAATGCATGGAATGAGAAGTGTACGTTAATCATTAAGTTTCTTAAATCTTCTAATGAATTAGAAAATCTTAAGCCAAATTTCCCTCAAGTTTTACCATTGTTGTTGATGTGCTTGGTCTTGTAGGATGAAGTGGAGGATGGATTGGTTGAAGTTGATTTGACTATTGATCTGATCTACTGAAGAAGGTTGAAGGATGAACTAAAGGTCTCCTTTCCTCCATACCTGAGGAGTTGTATATCCCCAAACAACCAAGGAAAGGTGATTGTTGCCACAAATGAATGGTCAAGATACTATATGGCAACCTTTACTGAAATAAATATACTATTGGCATCCTTTACTGAAATAATTATACTATTGGCAGCCTTTACTGAAATAAATATATTGCTGCCAATGAAAATGGAAATGTTGATACAAAAATCCAGATTGTTGCAAACTTGTGTTGAGATTACAAAACCATATAGTCTTCAACAGCTACACACCCATGTGCAATCTTGATATGTGAATAAATGGCATCGATGTGGAACATAATAAATAATCATTGGATTCTCAACCATTGAGGAGTTCATCAACCTATGTGAGACATCCCACCTTTGATGTCAATGGGAATCAAGGCACTAGGTACATTCTACCAGCCATGAATGGATTTATCGAAGTCGAATGGACTGTAGAATTCATCTACCAAGAAACATTGATCTACTCCCTTAGTAGATGACAAGGATACCTTCTATTAAGGCATGTAGGCTCCCAGGTACTTTATCTAACTCTAACCTTGATCCCAGGTAATGTGTTGATGTCGATGGGACAAGGCGTGTTAGCAGGTGGGCCTTAAGGGATCTTGGATCAACCAATTTGAATATAAACATAATGACTTGTAAGATACATGATTGGAATAACTCATACAAATTTACAAACTTTATTGGGAACTTTGTGCACTAGTTACCTGGTTTTCAAGCAAAGCCCTTATCCAATTGTGTCATACAAGTTGGTTTTCACAAAAGGAATTATTTTTTTCTTTACTACTTTCATTTATTTATTTATTATAATAATAACTTTTATTCTCTATTGGAGAAAAGAAGTCCTCCTTCAAGTGAAAAATAACTTCCAATAAATCCATGTACAGTTCAGGTACAAATTGTAGGTTTTAACCCCGTACAGAAATTACCTGCATACGAATTCTAAATCACAAGAAAATAAAAATGCGAGAGCATAACCCATAAAACACATATACACAGAGATTTCCCACTGGATCTCAAAACCGAGACTACCAGCTTGATTTTTCATAATATTCCTTTCAATGTTACAATACATATTTATACATGCCGAAGCATCCAATACCATGGACCAAAAACCATCACATCCAAAACCATGGACCAAAAACCATAGGTAGGTTCGCCCAACCTAATATAGGGTCAAAAAATTTTTTTCTCAGGGCGCTGCCCCGAACCCCATAGAGGGGGCCTACCCGCCCCCATCAAACCCCCCAGACAGGGGGGGCTGCCGCCCCCCTGTGACCCCCCC
>APFE030736404.1:0-36397 GCA_000404065.3 Pinus taeda | reverse complement strand
CGGGGCGCTGCCCCGAACCCCGTAGAGGGGGGCTACCCGCCCCCCTCAAACCCCCTGTGACCCCCCCGCTGCGCAATCAGCGCGACGAAGGGGGGCTTCTGCCCCCCCTCTAACCCCCCGGTTCACTACGTAGGTTAGTCGTGGAAAGAATATAACACAACCCAACACAAATATATATTCATGCCCAAATTTAACATATAAACTTTAGAATGTACATGAGCATGAAAAATCAGCAGTTTTGAAAGATCTAATACAAAGAGTATTTGAATATGAGAGTGATACTTTTACAGGATTGTTGTCTAGAACTAATGCTCGATGTAATCCTGGTGGTATTGACCTATTTCTTCATTTGGACCACTTTGAAATTCCTCGTCGGTCATGCCAGGAAAACTTGGATAATTAGCCTCGGGAATGCATACAAGGATTGCTGATGGGCATGGTAAACGTTCCTCGATATGAAATTTAGTAAGATGATCCTCATCAGATTTGGTACATGATTTATCGATCTCCTTGGTAGATAGGAAAGAGGAATCAAGGGAGACTTCCAAATCCTTTTCTAGCTGTGGAGAGATAAATAATTTCCTGAATGTGGTCAAGATGAACTCTTCCTGAGAGGAAGATATCTCAGCTACTACTAGGATTTAAGAAATTACATCGAGGGACATTCTTCAAGCTCTCTATCGTTCTTGAATTTCTCCTCTTGGATGATGATCCCTCTCTCGCAACATGGATCAATACACAGGGGTTCTTACAAGACCCCAAAAATCTTTTATCTTTAAAGAGATTGAAATTTTAACCTAAATGAATTAAAACTACTAATTGCAATAAAACTCACCAAACTTGAACTCCTCACTTACTTGGACCCTGTTGTCACCAAGTTATCCTTTTACACAAGTTAGTCCATTCTTGTTTTCATCAATCTAAATGAAAACATACTCAAAAAGGAAAAGAATAAAAATAAGGCAATATTATCTTTAATTCTATGCATATGAAAAAGAAACTAGAAAATCAATTAGAGACAACCAAAATTTGGAAAGACCCCACCATAGTGGACATGTGGCTCTTCACTAATGTCTTACCATCTTTCTCTACCCTCTAGTTTCCTTGCAACTAAAATTACACATAAAACTTGTAAAAGAAACTATGCTTTAATCCATTTAGCACCTCCCTAGCAATGACGCCAAAAATGTTGGTGGAAATTATATGTACTCAAATTCCAACATTTAATTATCAATCTAGTCCCGCTCATAAGCTTCGAGGTACAAGTGCAGGTAACGCAAGATCAGATCATCTAGCCTAAACTAGAATCTTATAAATTCTGGAATGTGGTACCGAATAGAGTACATAATTTATGTTCCTAAATCAGTCCACCGCTTAGTACAAAATAAGGTAAATATCCTTTGTTTCCAGTTCAATTTGTCTAATGATGAATAGGAATAAATCTAATCAAATCCTTCCACGAAATCAAGCAAATAACTAGCTATCTATGAAATGATTATTGTACTATGATTCAATCAAATATTCACTTAGGAAATCGAATAACTATACTACAAATAACATGCAATTCTATAAGTGTTAACACGTGGCCTATACTAGAGAAAAACACTTTGTCTCTAATTAGTTCTCAATATTCAAACAAATCATAAGTTATAGGATTCTATGCCATTGATATCTAAATTCATAAGAAATGAACACTTCCATTCAAAACAAGAAATACAAATTAAAACATAAACATTTTTTTCTTCAGAAATTCATTTCAAATCGAAACTTCCCTTTTCCAACATTCATGAATTTGAAAGTGTAATCATAGAGTCAATCATGCATAGAGTATGTTCATAAAAATGTTCCATCACTTGCGAAGACTCAACAACAATACACTTGTTATGTTTAACTCATATCTACGAAAAACATTAAAAGAAACTTAAGTAAATAATTAAGTGCAGAAATTCTGAAAGTCACTAACAAAAGAAAATGAGAATGCAATCAACAAAAATAAACTACTTTGCTCAATATTCCTTCACAAAACTATCCCTAGGGTCGCACCATAAATCAGAAAGCAAATACAAGATCTAGAATGAAGAAGTGAATGCATAAATAAATTAACAAAGCAAATTGAATCTACTTCAAACCATTTGTAATTATAAATGCAAGAAAGGAAATAAAATGCACACTTACATAACTATATTAACGATGCACACACGATGGGTTTAGGAGGCCCTTCCTTTCCATGTGTTACAGGTCCAAGCTCAAACTCACTAAATGGACACCAAATATCACAACAACTTCATGATCCTTTATTTATTCAACCAAAACAGAGTATAATATACAACATCCACTAAATTCTGTAGTTGTACTCCTCTTCCCCTGTGTAACTCTCCCTAGTATTGAGTGATTTCAATATATACTAGCTTTTACAACTTGAGATCTTGGACTCAAGGATATGATCTTAGCTATACGCCAACAATATTACAAAAATACATTTCAAATGATTTTTCTAGAATTTGGTTAGGGCAACTTTGCCTTGGCAATATTGTGACTCGTGCATAGCTTGATTGAGATATGGGCTTTATGATTGAAGCTCCTGATAACCTGAAATAGAAAAAAAATAAGTCTTCAACCCAAAATATCTGAAATCATGGTTGATATGGAATATTTGAAACTGTCAAACCCATAGTTCCAATAATTAACTCAAATTATGTAAAACCAAGAATTTTGGTATTTAATTCTGTACTGTAATATTCCCTTGACAAGAACTTCTTCATGATGAGGAATTTTGGAAAATGATTTCTAGGTTATCTAAATGTGAGTATTCTGAACAAAACTAGCATCTCTGAATCCTGAGATTCTTCTTCATTTGATCAAAAACTAAGATTTTAATATAGAAAAATTTAGCCATTCAGTACTTAACCTATACCAACTAGCTTAAATGGTTTATGAATAATTTTGGCAATGGATCCCTACAGTAAATATACTTGGAAAAACCATCATTAGAAAATCATAGAAAAATCATCTCTAATCATTTAAAAGTCAAGAAAAATAATTGTAATCAACCACAAAGTGTAAGATGTGTACTGACAGAAAATTGTGGGATTATGGTATGAAATGAGTTAAAAGTATAGGAATATAGGTTATGAATAGTGGTATACTGTGGTGGAAAAATGGGCATATTTGAGGCCCAACACTAGTCATTTTGATCTCTTTCTTGCAAGGCATACGATGCCATCTAAACCAAATCAAAATAACCCAACATACCTTAGCAAAATTCGAGGAGGATATCTCATCTACAATATCAACCAATCAATGTAGTACATGTATAACATAATCATGACAACATATATACATATAATAATAAGCATATAACCATATAACCATCATTCTAGCTAGAGTCCAGTCATCAATGCATGACCATATCAGCTACACATACCATGACCTCATGAATCACAACAACAACCATACTAATGTACACTGACAATACACAAGCATAAACAACACGTAACCAATCATATGCTCATAACGACACACTTCACAACGAAAACATCCTCTTTCACATAGAGACATGACTACAACCATGACTGACACCATGCATATGCAGCAAGCATATAGACCATTAGATTCTTAATACACATGAAAATGACATGAATGCATGACCAACACACACCGCCCATCCAGTCTAAGGGTTGAACGACACTTTGGTACCACTTTTTGGTGTCAGATATGACCCATTGAGAGACCAACCCTCTATGATACCACTTTGTGACACTGTCATCCCACATCTACCCAAGTAACAAGACAACTATGTTAAATATGCGATGAGAGGTCACTATAATGGGAATCAACCTCCTATATGACCTTAAGGAAGTGGAATCGATGGAAACACATCACACAAACCTTCCACATTAGCACCAAAACTATCAGGAGCCAACCCAACCACTCAGGTAACTAGCCCCTGAGACCAACTGAAGTTTTAGTCCATTAAACCCGCAAATTCTCCCTTGATAAGGACAAGCATGTGTCTAGGAGGTTCCAGATGCTCCCACAACATGGGTATGTATGAATCTAGGGAGTTTTTTGCTAAGTGTTGTGCCTGCATCTCTAGAATTTAAGTTACGTTTTAAGGCTCAAAGCCCAGGTCACTGCCCATAACTCAATGACACTTTCGGAAATGAATTTACACAACATAATAATGATGCATTTACAAAAACATTGACAAGGTCTAGACTGGACCCCTATTAGCCATGACAAACATTTCATCAAACATGTCACAAATATGTAATCTACAGGTCCAAACAATAGATTTGAGCATATGGGTCTCATACTTATCTGAGAATCACCATGAAGCGTTGCTCCCTTATATCATTATCTATATTATCATCTATTAGGCCATAGATAAATTTTTCATTCATTTAAAAATCAAAGCATAAGGAGATCCATACATCATCACTATCATAATATATAATTATAACCAACAAAATAACAATAGAAATACCAAGGATACATCAGCCATCAAATACACATAATAACCAATACATTTAAACATAATATGTCAAGGAAAGAAACTCTTATTAATGAATGCAAAATCCAACCCAAGATGGGACTACCATGTTCCACTTGACCATAAAATGGCTAAGCCAATTCTCTCTTCAGTCATTCACCCCCATGCCATATTTCAAGCATGAATGTGGGACTCAAACCAAAAGAACCAACTAGGGCATCTCGAGGCTACACCACCTAACCGTCATCAATGGAAACTAGGCTTTAACATAATCCATCTCAGACCACTAAGACAAATAATAAACATGTAATAATAGGCTTTACCAAGATCTCCACTATATCACTATGCCAAAATAAGCATGGATGCCATTAGATTTCTCCACCCACACTATGAAGAATTTTCCTATCTCTTAGTCTCTCAGGATTTACCGCAATCCACTCTGGATTACTAGGCCCTAAATCGAGACCCACTCTCCATACATTACCACATATCCCATCCTATGATTACTAGGCATGATGGAGAGCACCCACCTCTAGACTTTACTGTATATCCTACCATTCACAAGTCGAGGATTCCTAGGCCCACTGAGGTAACACAAAATTTGACTTTACCACAACCCACAGTCTGGCTCAGGGGTTACTAGGCCATGTATTATATTATCCAAAGATCCACCTCACTCAACTTCAAATCCTTCTGGCAATCCATCTCAACCTAAACATGAGAACAGGATCACACCATGGCTATTTGGAAATGGAAAGGTTACGCTAAAAACACTATCACACCTAGAAAAACCCATGCCATAACAACAAAGAACCACATACAATACCATGCATGCCAAATCTACCAAGGAAAACACACATGAAAATCAATACCTGCAAAGAATCCTATTGTAGTTGCTTGATCCTACTCTTGCTTTCTTTCTCCTTCCTTCCTCTTGCCTTCTTTTTCTTTATTGATCCAATGCCAAAGTGCTCCAAGAAAACTCTAAGTGTCCAAGAGTGGGAGCGAGAGAGAGAGAGAGAGAGAGAGAGAGAATAATGGGAGAGCTCCAAAACTAAACTGAAAAAAGGTTACAAACTGATCCTCAGAAGCCTTTTATCAATTAGGCCTCTATTTTATTCATTTTCCATTATTTTCTTTCAATTTCCTCCTCACATGTAACTTGTGACCTTTCACCTTCCTTTTCTCCTAATTTCCATTATTTTCATAAATAAATGTGCCAAAATGCCATTTTACCTTTACAAAGCCTTAGCCATTTCCTTTGCCAATTTCGTTAGCCATAATAAACTAATGAACACCCACATTAGGATGTTTTTCCCAACGTTCAACTTGGAATAAGTGTCCCATCAACTGTGGTTATTATTTTTCCTTTATTAAATTTTATTACATGGATTTTTCACCAAGACTATTACAAAAACACATTAAGGCATAATACGATAAGAATGTTAAGCCTAGTTCCTTCTCAGAAGGTGACCTTGTCCTATTGTATGATCGGGAGTTTGATAAGTTAGGGTCTGGGAAGTTTGAACCAATGTGGCTAGGCTTGTACATTGTTAAACATGTTCTTGCTAAACAAGCCTACAAGCTTATTTATTTTGATGGAGTTTTGTTCGAGCAACACATAATTTGGTTGTACCTCAAAAAATATTATGCTTACGTAATTTTTTGTGTAGTTCACTGTCTACATACTATTTATAGGTGTGTTAAGTGTGTTTTTAGTTGTTCCCTCCATAGTTTCCTACCATTTCTATTAATCTTGCTTTACATTTGGTTTGTAGATGTCAATGTCCCTTCAACCATACATTGGTTTTACTGATGGTGCTACTCGTAGTACTCAGAACCTTTCCTCCCCGGCATGGGCTATATATTCTCCAAGTGGTGAGTTAGTGAGTTTACAAGGGATTTGTATCAGTCGCTATACCAATAAAATAGTTGAGTATAGCATAGTGATCAACCCATTTTTTGCTGCTATCTCTCATGGTATCCACCATACATTTGTCATACTTGACTCACAACTTGTAGTACTACACTTGACTAATGTCTATTTAGTTAGAAGTATAAATACGCTTCGCATGTTTTTAAGGGTCTGCCTTCTGGAAAGAGATTTGGATCATATATAATATCAACACATTCCTAGAAGTCTAAACACATTGACAAATGCATTGGGAAATCATGTTTTAGACAAACATTTGTGACACATGTAAATTAAATTCAATTCACATCACATACATTGAACATGATAATAGAACACGTGAGAAATAATTGATAGGTAGATAGTTGTATATCTATATATATAAAGGTTTGGTTTTACAAAAAGATGTGCCCGAGACTATGGCCACACGGCATATCATATCAAAATACATGTAGTCAAAATATGGCTTTATAAGCCTCCTAGTAGAGTAATCCTCATGGTGTTCATGATAACCAACAATTACAAGGGCTACTTCACACAATAGCTAACTAATATGCTTAGGCACCCTGACAGTATGCCATTGCGATCTCATAGGGATCTAATTGACCCTAGTCTTTGGAATTCCTAGGGTCAATCCCTCGACATGTCGCTCGAACTTTGCAAGAGGTTCAGCCACATTGAGATCTTTTAACACCTCTCGTGGCCGTACAACAACCTGTAGTCCAACCTGTGCCTATTGTGGGTCTCCAAGACGCTAAAGAAAAGATGAACTCATTCGTCGAATGATTCAAGTGTTTGCATGTAAAAATAAATAGCTAACCTTGGATATATGAAAATACCAAAATTATTATAAAACTTAAAAAAAAAAAACAATCAAAATGCTATTGTTTTACCTATGCCTCCATTTCTCACATTCAAGTATCATGAGCTCTAGCTCTCCACAGTAATCCATCCTGACATATGGATAATATTCAACCATAATGAGTTGCATACGCAACCATCAAAAGAAGATGGATGTGAAACTCATGGATGATGGACCAACATGTCTAGACATGAGTTCTACCCATCATCTCATATGTGGTGCTCTATGATCACGAAGCTCAAGTGAGATATGTTGTGGATGGAGTAATATAATCCTCTCTAAAAGTTGAAAAATGTGCAACAAGAAATGTTAAATTTAGAATGTGCTAAAATAGACCTACTAAAAATAGCAGTTTGGGCAGTGAGGTGATTGGCCACATTAGGTGAGAGGTGAAACTGATAAAAATAGAAAGTTCTAAAAATAGCATTTATGGGTCCCTTCCTATTTATAGTAGTCCCTAATCTATCTATAGGAAGTAAAATTAATTTTTCTCTTAATAGCAGTTGGAAATATTAATTAATTAATTCAATTGAGTTAATTAGTTAAGGAAATTCAAATTTCAAGTCTTTGTGAGCATGCACATGAGTTGTCCCACTAATTGAGGAATTTATTCTTAATTTCCTCCACTGATTGAGGGAATAAATATGAGTTCCATAATGAGAGAATCATTGACTAGTTCTAACTAGTCAAGTCCAGTTAAATTATTTTAACAAGTTGTTAAAATAATAAAATATATTTTGTTAATGCTTGCATGCATGTGACAACTATTATTTTAGATAACTAAGGATTCACTCATGGATAACTGTTGCATGTTAATTCTGTCAGAGACCCAGTTGAGATCAGATGAGGGACAATGTACTATTAGATGCTAGGATATTTCTAGTAAGTATTCCTTGCATGAGGAAGAAATCTATTTTCTTCTATGACTATGTAGGTGGACCTGAGTTGACAACAGATATGATTAGGCCAATTTTCATCCTACATAATGAGGCCTAGGTAGTCCATGATTTTCATCGTCTGATTGAAGATCATTAGGGTCTTCTGATTACAGAGAGAGCATGATAGCTATTGAGCTGATTATTTGTGTATGTTGTTGAGGATCTACACTTGATTGATAATACATGGTTGGGGTTTTATGTTGGTGCTTTCCCCTAGATATATCTTGTGTTATGTGTGATTATTTCTCTTGATCAATTATGCATGTTTCTACTTGATGTTGCTCATGAATTCGATTATGCTTTCGCTTAATGTTTTATAGAAGTAGAACAAGTATTATGCATTAGGACATTGCATATATCGGTTTGTTCTACAGGTGAAACTTCTACATGGTATCGGAGCACAGGTGATCAAGCAAGAACAATATACTGAGAGGAGATTTCAAAGTTTTGAGCTTTTGGCCAAGAGTTTGCAAAGCAGATATAAAACTTTATGTACAAAATTTTCAGAAATAAATAAAAAATTGGGATTCCTTGCAGAAAAATACCCAAAATAAGAAAAAAAATCAGCATAATCAGAGTTCGGATGAGGGAGATATCACTAATTTAAAATCATCTCTTTTTCTAGAAAATTTCGTGACGGCAGGAAAGTGGAAATAGATTGGTATGTTAGCCAAGAACCTGTATGCACTTGAGGTACAAGATGAATGCAAAGCCTTGAGGAGAAAATCAAAGGTTAGAGGCTTGGTGGTTGAGAGGGAGGGTATATTACCTCTCAACATGCAGAGCCAGAAGAAGTCCCAGACAATTGTGGAGGAGCCACGATTGGTGTAGCAACTTCAGGAGGTTGTGGAGTAGCCACAACAGGGAAGTTGAGTGGAGATTGAGTAGAGACAGCTACTCATGCAGATACCTCCAGTAGGGGGAAATTTCGAGCCAGGTGGGCTGAAGGATTACATGCAGCCATACCTCCAGGTAGGAGGTGGGGTGATATAGTGTGATCGTCCCAAGGAGGAGGGGCAGGATCCTTGAGGTACCCAACCTATTGGATGAGACCTTGCTGTAGGAGCCTTGATGTGGAGTAGCAGGAACTAACTGATTGGGTAGAGACAGATGCGAATGGAGTGGTAGAGAGAGTGACAGTGCAGGGAATCCCAGGACAACGCATAGCTAGCAGGCAGTAGCAATGCGAGAGGGACAAGTGTTTTGCATAGTGCTAGGTGGCACAGAGAGGTGTGCAATGGTGCAAGATGCATGGAGATGTTGTTGTAGCATAGATGTCAGAGAGGGAGCACTATTCAGCAGCAGGTAGAGCTTCAGCATCAATGTATGTTCCTAGCCTAATAGAGTGGTCAGTTGGGAGTTTTTTTGTTCCAAGTGTTGTTGGAGCAAGTGGACCGGGAAGATGTGTTGCATGTAGAACATTCCAAAGTTATAGGATTGGGTTCGAGAGAAAGCCTTTCTTGTTCAGAGGGAGTGTTGAAAAATGTGCAGCAAGAAATGTTAAATTTAGAATGTGCTAAAATAAACTTGCTAAAAATAGCATGTCTAAAAATAGCAGTTTGGGCAGTGAGGTCATTGGCCACATTGGGTGAGTGGTGAAACTACTAAAAATAGAAAGTTCTAAAAATAGAATTTCTGGGTCCCTTCCTATTTATAGCAGTCCCTAGTCTATCTATAGGAAGTAAAATTAATTTTGGTCTTAACAGCAGTTGGAAATATTAATTAATTAATTCAGTTGAGTTAATTAGTTAAGGAAATTCGAATTTGAACTCTTGTGTTAGCATAGTGCACATTGAGTTTGTCCTCCACTAATTGAGGGAATAAGTATGAGTTCTATAATGAGAGAATCAGTTGACTTAGTTCTAAACTAGTCCAAGTCAGTTAGATTATTTTAACAATTTGTTAAAATAATAAAATATAGTTTGTTAATGCTTGCATGCATGTGACAACTATTATTTTAGATAACTGAGGATTCACTCATGGATAACTATTGCATTTCAGTTCTGTCAGAGACCTAGTTGAGATCAGATGAGGGACAATGTACTGTCAGATGCTAAGATATTTCTAGTAAGTATTCCTTGCATGAGGAATAAATCTATTTTCTTCTATGACTACATAGGTGGACTTGAGGTGACAACAGGTATGATTAGGCAAATTTTCAGCCTATATAATGAGGCCTAGGTAGTCCATGATTTTCATCTTCTAAATGAAGATCATCAGGATCTTCTGATTACAAAGAGATCAGGATAGCTATTGAGCTAATTCTTTTTGTATGTTGTTGAGGATCTACACTTGATTGATAATACATGGCTGTGGGTTTTATGCTGGTGCTTTCCCCTGGATATATCTTGTGTTATGTGTGATTATTTCTCTTGATCAGTTATGCATGTTTCTACTTGATGTTGCTCATGAATTCAATTATGCTTTTGCTTAATGTTTTGTAGAAGTAGAACAAGTATTATGCTTTAGGACATTGCATATATCGGTTTGTTCTACAAGTGAAATTTCTAAACTAAAGTGAATGAGATAAAAATGGAACCATACCCGAAGTTTTTCAATTGCCCATGCTTTACTCTGGTGAGCTTTTCCTTCATGTTTACTAATACCCCCTCGCTCCAGTTGAATATTGTCAGCTCTATGCATTCTAATGTGTATTGAATTTGGAACTTGTTAGCCAAATGCAAGGTAGCATTTCCGGCCAATTTAGAAATAATGAATAGGATTGTCTTGTGAGGAAAACAAACCACATCCCTTATCTCGTCTTTCCCATGTTTTGTTGCCTAGGATCGAGGTCTACAGTGTGTAATAATCTAATCCTTAATAATTTCTCCACCCTTTCTTGAACCAGATAGTGAGCTAGGAGCACCTCACCTCGATAAACCTCTCAAGAGATAGATGTCTTCCACTTGTATGTTCAGCATATGTGCTCCAAGACCAAAGGATTGTGCTTGCACATCCCATGCCCTGGCAAGATACCCCAATATATCCATTTGTTCTCTCATCCCAGAAAGCCAAAATAAATTGAGAATCTCATAGTTTCTCAAAACCTAGATGGTTGTTGGATCAGTGGCGACATCCATGTATTGGATTTAATGTTATATTTTTCACAAAATCAAATTCATTTCTTTCCGATGGATACCTGAAACATGATAAAAAAAACATTAGAATAAATCCCATGCAAAAATTTGAGAATAATTTGAGTGAAAGGAGTAAAAAAACAATCAAATGCACCAAACACACCCTACTAAAGGGAGACAATGCACTACAACGCTCTCCACGATTATTTTTTGCTAGAACATCACACCTTTTGACATTGTTGGGGTGCGCTCGAGCTAGGGTGAAAAATTAAAGCCATAAACCCCTCAAAATATGAAAAAAATTGCATAAAATCAAAAATCAGAACTGCAAAAATAACGAGGAAGGTAAGATACCCTACCTATAAGTGATGGCACCGAAAATGATCCACTAGATTGGCCACAATCAACTTTTGAATATTGGGGGGAAAATGCACTCAGAGCTTAGTCACTAAGAGGTAAAATGTGAAATGGTGAAAATGAAATTACTTTTCACTTATTTATGGTCATTTTTATGAATATTTTATTATATTTTATTATTTTGATCTAAATTTGACCTAATTTTTCTGTGTATCAAATATTTTTAATATTTTGATGATGTTCTAAGCAGGTTAACAATTGTTTTAAGGAATTAATGATGTTTTGAGTTAAACAAAAAAAAAAAAATTGATATGGAGAATACTTTTATCACTTTTTCAAGCTATGTAAACTCATGGACATTACACCCCATGTTGGGTAGCGCAAGCCCCGTGGAACGAGTATGGGGTGCGAAGCCTGGAATTTTGGGTAATAATAGGGTAAAAGACTCCATGGAAAGTGCGAAACATAGTAGGTTGAGTCAAAGGTTACTCCACCCAAAAATAATGTAAAGAAATAGTAATAGAGTTAGCCCGCAGAGGGACTGCGGGCCAAGGGAAAGTATAAATAGAGCGGGGCTCTATGAGGGAAAGTAGTTCTTTGGAAAGATGGAATGTAATGGGTTCTGAAAGGCAATAGATTGAAAGCATCTATAATTCTGAGTCGAGGGAGTACGGTAGAAGGTAGAGGCTCTATAGCTGTGTGCGCGGACCCCTGTACTTGAGTGCGCAGGGTGGATCTGGATGTATTGTTGAAGATTGATAATAAAGATAAGTTTCTTCTAAATTTTTTGTTGGTTGCAAATTTACTCTTTTAGGATAAATGAACTGTTATGATTTTTGCATTTTCTACGGTTGAATTCATGTGAACTGGATTAATCTTGATGCGCAAAGTAACCAAAAGTAATAAATGTTTGGTTAAAGACTGTTTTAACTATGTCAAACTAGTAATAATTGACTCAATCTATAATAAGCACGATAAGGGTATTCCGATCTATGCGGATCTGGCATATCGCGAGGCTACAGAACAGTGCGTGAGCCCCAAACCAAAACCAAGACATCCCCAGGGTGTGGAAACTTGGTTCTAGCACCCTCCCTTGCTACCTCGGGTGAGACCTCAGTCTGCGCTTCGCGGGTTGTTGCTGAAAGGGCCGGTAGCTGCGGGCTTTGTTTAGATAAATAATTCTTTTGAACCTGGGTCAAGCCCATATAAGCCAACAAATGGTTTTGTTGCTGGGAACACAATCTACCTAAGGGGTGTCTTTAGAGACTAAATTATTAAAAATTTATAATTTTATCATCTTCTTTTTTTTAAATAAAAAAAATAAAATAGTTTCTTTAACTACAATATTCTTATAATCATTTTATTTTGTAAAACAATTTAATAAGGTATAGAAAATAATATATTTAAAAAAAACAACTATAACTTTTGAAAAGACTACTGAGATGGTGTGAAAGGCAGGGACACTAGAGGAAAGAGCAACAAAGGATGAGGACAGTAAGTAATGGCGAGTGCCATACAGTTAACAATATTCAAGGGAGCAGGAAGTGAAGATTTGGAAAAGTTTTGGTTTGTATTGAATTTAGTATGGAATGTGCAACAGATCACGAATGATGATATCGAGAAAGTCGTCTTAGTCAACACACTGCAAGACTGAGCGCTAACATGGTATATGAAGTATTCAGGCATCAACCCAATGTCAGGGATAGTGGACATCTACACGGAGTTTAAAAAGGAGTTCAACCAGCCAAAATTGGAGTCACGGTCGGTCGTAGGATTCAAAGAAATCATGATGATGCCTAGTGAGACCCCATGGGATTTGGATCAGAGGTTAAAAAGCACTATTCGCGAAGCCAACATGACCCTGACGGATGCACAGCATTGCACTTGGTTCATCGCATCACTAACGCCATATCTGAAATCGGCTTTGTCACAATAGATGATCTCAACCCAAGCAAAAGCGCTAGAGGCGGCAATGTGGCTGCACGAAACCCTGGTACAAGACCTAGGGTTGGGAGTTTAGCAAATCAAAGTGTAGGTCCAAAATTTGTGTTTGGAAATACAAAAGTTAAAACAAGACTAGGCACCAGAAGTTCGTGAAGAAGTTTGGTGCATCAAGTGTAGGGGCCAGGGACATGATAAAGACCATTGTCCAGTATCGATAAACCTTGTGGTCACAGGGGGACCAGCACCATTGCAACCAGAGGCACAGGCAGGGCTGAGCATGATCGCTCCACTCTTGTGCGCAATCTTTCCAGTAGGAGGAAAACACAACATGGATATTTGCCATCTATTGCCGAAATACAATCAGACCCCCCAACAACTCTTTTGCAACTTGTAGATTAGTGGGTCACGAGAACAGAGATTGCCGAATGTTGGTGGATCAAGCATCTTCCTACCGAATACAGACTATGGGATGAGGTCAAAATCCAGTTGCAACATTTGCGCACGATGGATTCCAAGAATGGGGTGGAATGGGACTAGGAAGGGGTCGAGGATAGCTATTTTGTTACAATTGTGGAGGACCAGAACACTACATGTGGGATTGCACAAATCCAACTCAAGTATCATGTTCCCATTGTGAACAATTCGACCATGAACTACTAGATTGCCCTATGTTGCTAGTACTGATTTGCGAAAGAAGGACAACACCTCCTACGACGACACAGAATGTCCAAATGATAAGGGCCGAACCACGCGATGAAGAACCTAAAGTAAATATGGTACTAAGGATCGGTGCAACCTTAGAAGGAGATCAGTGTGAGCTGTATAAAGGTCCCTCAATGTTAAAAACTTTCATAGAAACTTGCATGAAGTTACTTTGTAATAATAGAGCAGTGAAAGGATTGCAAGAGGTAATTAACAAATATGCAGGATGGGGAGAACCTCGCATAGTCTGACGAATGGGGAGCCATACGTCGTGGACCAGAAAAGAAATGTAGTTAACAGTATGAATTGGTGATTATGAGATGGATCAGGTCATTCTGGACCTCAGTTCGGAGGCAAACATCTTGCCAAAATAGACGTGGGAGCATATCGGAAAGCCCCCACTCCAATGGTCTCCTATCCAATTATGGATGGCAAATCAGCAGAAGATCCTGCCCATGGGTAGGCTGCAAGGAAACGCCATAGACCTGGATGGTGCAAGAACTAAAACGGATTTTGAATTTATTGAGATAGTGGATGAGAAAAGCCCATACCCTCGCATTGTTGGGAATAGACTGGGCCATCAACATGAATGGGATTATTAATTTCAAGCACAGGAAGATGATATTTGAGAAAAAGTCACAGCGCGTAGTTGTTCCGCTAGATCCTGTTATCACTTAGAATTTTCTCAAGGTTAAAGAAAGAAATTTCTGAGGTAACCACAAACTAATCTTTTAAGTACGAAATCTAGCCAATTGTACTCAGAGAGGGCTCTCTCTTTATGATTTAGCTTTGTTTTGTGAGATATTAGGCTAGTTATGAAAGATTTGGGGGTTTTGATTTTGTTTGGTGGTGGAATTTAGGAGCAGATGGATAGAACAAGGTATTTCAGGCCATTGGGCTACAGAGTCAACTGAAGATGGCTTAACTGGATCAGATTGATTTAACAAAGGAGAATTTCACAGGGAAAGATAGCTAAACAAGAGAAAAATGATAGCTTAAAAGGGTGAAATGGTCTTGAAAGGGAGGAAGGGCATTTAAGAATCCTTCAACAAAGTTCAAGATGAGGGAAAGTGGGTGTTCATTAACAAAAAGCAATTAAGAATTTTTTGTTAAATGGTCACAGTGATAAACTAAAAAGCAGGGAGCAATTAAGAATTCCCTACCTATGATAGCTTGGAAGAAAACATTAAGAATATAAACGATTTTAAAGACAGAATGCAGTAAAGCTCTTTCTAAAATATAACTTTTTGTTTATCATTCAGATATGAAACACATATGAATATTTAAACCAGAAAATTGTAAAAACACAATAGATAGAATACTTATTTGTTTCTCATTTGACACAAGTATCCTGTAAAAGTCCTTTGCTTTATTACTTTGTTCCAGCCAGCCATACAAAATTTTTCCAACAACACTTCAATTCCAAAGTATATTGTCTACAGAAATGTATAAGAATCCACCCTAAAATACTTCAAATGAAGAAGTAGTTATACTAATTGTAAACTAAAATATCTTGAAAATATATGAAGATTAGTTTCACAAATATCTCCAACTGTTTACATTAATAGAACTTAAATAAAGGACATTAAAAACTAATGAATCTATTTGGCACTATTTCTATGGATTTATGGTGACAAACAAGAGAAAGTCAAATTTGATAGCAACTCTTAGTTGATGATAAGGCATCCCAGTCACTAACTGCATCCTTCCTTTGTGCATTCTACCCCCAAAATTCTGCAAACTTAGGGTCCAAAGATATGCTTGTATATCTCAATCCGTGATAGATATGTAAACATTGAAAGAGGTTTTTGTAGATAAGATGTTTTTGAGATAAACCTCTCTCCTTTTCCCAAAATTCATCTCCAGATGTTCACAATATTCTTTGCAAAACAATGTCAAAAACAGGACTTTGCACGAACTGAAAAATAGGCTGTAAAGACATGCACTTATCTCCCTTTTGGTGATACCTCTGTAAAAAGTGAGAATTTTTTTTGTAGGTTAGCTTGTTAGGAACAAAAAAACTCCTCCATTTTCTTGAAATACTTCTTGGATTGGCCACAATAGTTTATGCAAAACTATGACTTAAATAGGAAATTTTTGAACAATGAACCATTTTTGCTCTGATTTCATCTTTTAATCTTAAATTCCTTTCAACTGTTTTTCACTTTTACTTTGGATAAACTTCATTTTTGTTGTTGAAAGTGTTTTCATCTTTTTTTAACCCTTATGGAATCTAAGTTTACTTTTATTGTTTTTTTTTCACTGTTTACTTTTACCACTCTATTTTTTCATCTGTCTTCACTTTGACATGAATTTGTATGCTTTGTTTTGTAACTGTCTTCCTTGCTGTTTATCTACATCCTAGCTGATTTACTTGACTTGCTCTTCAATCTGATACTCTTTAACCTTGATAAACTTTGACTATTCTTTACTGTGTCCTTTTACCTTCAATGTGTAATTTAGGTTTTTACTGTCTGTTTCAACAGTAAATCATTTAATTCCATGTTTCCTTTGCTTGTCTTTTTACTGTATGTTTTATCTTCCATCTCTGTTTGAATATATTTGATAAAAATATTGGAGTAAATAGGTATTATGACTAGTATTAAAATTGTTTATCCAGGGCTGTGGTCTTCTAATCACCTGTAAAACAAAACATACTATTAAGAAAGCATTGTCTTGCAGGGGAGGTTGAAAAGGTTTCATTTGAGTTTGAGAGGTCTGTGAAGTGAGTCCAGAATGATTTTTGGGAGGTAAACCATGCTTGAATTAGTTAATAGAGGCTTCCAGTGGTGCAAATAGGTTACATAGGGTTTTACTGCACAATCAGGTGAAAATGAGAAAAGATGGGGATTTTGTATTTAAATTGGTAAATGGTTGATATTGGCGGGTAAGCTTTGAATGAACAGTGGAAAATTTGTCATATGTGGAGAGTGGGAAGCGAGCGCGGTAAGTGGGTTTCATCGCACCACTTATGGCAGGCAAGTGGTATTGAGGGAGGGTCGCGCAATTCCACTAGTCATTTGACACGCGGCATCGGCATTGTTCACAAAACTGCTCACATCGCGCGCTAAAGGTCGATCAAAAGGCCCACGTGATATGACCGAGGGCTATCAGATCTAAATGGTCCGATCGGACAGTAATTGGGGAAAATGACATGACTGATGTATAACAGGGTCGAGCCCGATATTAATTAAAAGGCTTAATCATATCGGGGGCAATTTGATTGGTTGTTGAGTTATTGATTAGTCCTGATGACTTAATTAATTCTCATTAGAATGGCGGGGAGGTTGGGTTCTTAATTAACTACAAATTAGCTAATTAATCCCATTTATTATTTGATTTATGATTATATTTAACCATCGGGGTAGGATATGTAAACATTTGGGGTTTTGTATAATATAACAATATGGGTGTGGGTAATGTTGTTTATTCGGGAATTACATAATAATAACAATAGTGGTTAATATGACTATGGAATACGAAGTGTGCTAAGTAAATGTTTCCGAAAGCATTTCATCATATAACATTACTTAGGCTAATAATATATGAGGGTTTCATGCATAGGGAATGTTTTAATTTTCCTAAGTAAAATAGGATTTTACTTAGGAAAAGCCTTATGAAGGGAATGAATGATTTTATGGAGGGGTAAATGCTGATGAAGGGGATTTAAGTACTTTAGGTATTTCAAATTATTGGGTCGAGGGTCTAGTCCCTCCAAAAGTCAGATAAATGCTCTGAGCCCCTCTAATTTATTTATAGGTACCTTTAGCACTTAGGGGAAATTAGTGAATTTTTAGGGGAAAAAGGAGTAGGGAAGTTAATTATTTTGACTTTGTTTGTTTGATGTGTCTTCCAATGTGAGTTGTGCTTTTTCCAAGTGATGAAAGTAAAAGATTTAAGCTTTTAACTTAACCATTCACCACACATTTATTCTACAACCATCATCTACTTACCCGACCTACTTTATCATAATATTTTCACTTCTTTATTAGGGTGCATTTAGACTGGCAAACCCTTATCAAACTTTCTTTTCTTTTACATATGAATTCATATCTAAGTCTGCACTTATTACATCCATGGGCTCAGATTAAATTGTTGAGCTACTTTTGTTCACTCTACCTATCTACTTGTCTGCCAAGATTAAACTGTTTGGTGAGATCTTTATTCTCTATATCTAAAACATGAAATTGAAAACATGGAATAACCAAGATTAAGCTACTTGGTTACCATGGATTGTGGCCTAAGTAACAAGTTGCACACAATATTTATTATTCATAAAGTAAATAGTCATGGCATTTAGACTAGCACACTTTCATGGTCTTTTTTTTTTGTTGGGGTTCATTTTCTCTCCTTTTTTGACCTTTTCTTCATTGCTTTTGTCCTTTTATTCTTTTTCTAGGACATACCCTCTTTACAATTTTTAATTTTTTGATTTTTTACAAATATGGAAAACATTTGCAGAAATCAAAGGTATGTACATATTTTAGAGCTAAACCAAGTTAATCATGATATATGACACCTATTAGTATAGGAACCAAACAAATCCAACCGAGGGACCTTGCTACACAACTTCTGCGCGACAATGAGCAGGACGAAGCATTGGATTTCATCTACCAAATCGTTGCACAAAGGCCAATAAAGGTAAGGTAATGGAAGAACAGATAATTTCATAGGGTTACATGGAACCGTACACCGATGATTCAGAGGAAGAAGATAAGCAATGGTGGAACAAAATGAACAGGGCAGCTACTTTAAGCTACAATATGTTGACAAAATCCGTGTACTATGTTAAATCTCAGGACTACGAGTTGCTGGTGTATGACGGGCTCACAGTAGTAAATGAATTCCTGGAGAAGTTTGAGAGCACAGTACCAGAGTACCAGTGATTTGATGCGCTCAAATGGGCATTGCGCGTGACACCAATACGATGGTGGGGTACCCATGAAGGCACTTTCGTAGATTGGCGAAGCTGTAAATGCATGATGTAGATATGATTTGGGAAGCTAGCACTCAAATTAATGGACAAATATGATGGAAGAGAAAATCCGCACATACATTTGAGAAAATGGACCAAAGCCTATGGCGAAACGCTGCAACCAGAATGGGTGCACCTGTTTCATCATACCTTAGGTGTCATCCCAAGGAATTGGTATACTAAAACAGACTTCTGATGTGGCATAGGTGAGTGGGATATCTTGCGCGAAAGGTTTCTGTCAACATTTATTTTGAGGATTAATGGATTGATATAGTGGACGATGCGTTAAAGTTAGTAAAGACTGCAGTTTTCACATTGCTGCTTGAACCGGAAGAAGTTTAGCAACCAGACTGGTCACGATAGTTGAGTCAGGCCTTGGAATGTTACAATGTAAAAGAAGAAGGGGACGAAGATGATCCGCGCGACATCAATATACCAGAATCCAAAGGAAGTCGAGAAGTGTGTAGCCCTGAAATAAAAGATCCAGATGTCGCAGCGCCCTTAAAAACAAAGCAAGTGAATATTGGAACAGAGGAAGAACCGAAGTATGCTACGCTTGGAGATTACTGGGGTGATGCTACAGTGGAAAAGGTCATCGAGCTCCTCTGGGAGTATCGAGACCTCTTCCCTACCAAGATTACAGAACTGAAAGGGATTTGAGGCAAACTAGGAATGATGAAGATAACTTTGATGCCTGACATGAAACCAGTAAAGCAGCGACCTTACCGATTGAATCCAAAATATAAAGAAAAAGTATGAGAAGAACTAGACAAGATGCTTGCAGCTGGGATCATTGAACTAGTCGAGGAGTCCAATTTGGTAAGTCCGATGGTGGTATAGGAGAAGAAACAGAAGGGTGAGATCTGCATTTGTGTGGATCTACAGAAACTCAATGATGCTTGTGTTAATGATCCATTTCCCACACCTTTTACCGATAAAGTCTTAGAAAATGTGGGTGGGCAGGAAGTGTATTCCTTTACGGATGGGTTCTCTAGATACCATTAGATCAATATTGCGCTGGAGGATTGCAGCAAGACAATGTTTGCTATAGAATGGGGTTGAATTTCAATATACAGTGATGCCAGTTGGGCTGAAGAACGCGCCAGCAATATTTTCCCGCATTGTGGTAGCTACATTCAAGGAATTTATACATAAATTCTTGGAAGTCTATCTTAACAATTGGACCATCTTTGGCATGGTTAAGACACATACTAAGAGCTTACGATTAATGTTGGGCACCTACTGTCGACACCAGATTTCACTCAATCTAAAGAAGTGTACGTTCGTTGTTCCTTTCAGGAACTTACTGGGTCATGTAGTTTGTAGGCAAGGCCTGATGGTGAATTTGGTAAAGATCATTGTCATATTAAGACTGCAAGCACCGCGCAGTGTCAAACAGCTCCTCACTACACTGGGACACATGGGGTACTATTGGAAGTTCATAAAAGGCTACACACAGATCACGACTCCAATGGAACAATTGTTAAAAAAGGATGCCACATATTACTGGAACAAGTAATGTAACAAAAGCCTGGAATTTCTGAAGGAAAAAATGGCATTTGCCCCTATCTTGACCTTTCAAAATGGGACGTGGAGTTCCACATGCATGTCGACACATCAAGTATCGCATTAGGAGTAGTACTTACTCAGGAAGACGCGGAGGGAGTTTACCACCCGATTGCGTTTGCAAGTCAAAGGTTGTCAAAAGTCAAGAAAAATTACTCTACTACTGAGCGAGAAGGATTGGCGATGGCGTACGCACTCCAGAAGTATCGTCACTATTTTCTTGGAGGACATTTTAAGATGTATATTGATCACTCTGCACTAAAATACCTAGTGAATAAGTCTGTGTTGGGGGGGGTGCATCTTTCGATGGTTGTTGTTGTTTCAAGAGTATGATTTGAGGTTGTTGTAAAGGCAAGACATCTGAATGCATGTCCAGACCACTTATCCTAGATTAAGATGGGTGAGGAACCAACAAATCTAGAAGAAGGACTCCCGGACGCCCAGTTTTATGCAGTGTGCATTGCGGATGGCCACTTTGAAGATATAATCTATTTTTTGACTACCAGCATTGCGTCGTAGGGGTATTCTTTGCAACAAGAGAAGGAATTGGTGACATAAGTAGCAGATTTTATATGATTTCTAGCCATCTCTACAAGATGGGCCATGATGAGATATTACGCAGATATGTACTAGAGTTTGAGCGAGAATAGATCCTTGCCGAAGCACATGGGGGGGTTGCTAGCAGACATTATGTGGTCCGCGCCATAGCCCAGAAGGTTCTTCACACCGGATTATGGTGGCCCACCCTACATCAAGATTCAAAAGCATACTGCCAAGCCTACGATGTATGCCAATGAACAGGCAAGCCATCACAGAAGGATGAAATGCCACTTCACGCGCAGGTAACACTACAGCCATTTGAGAAATGGGCGATCGACTTTTTCAGGCCTATTAAACTATGAGGGAAGACAGGTGCGCGCTATATTATCACTGCGACCGAATAATTGACTCGATGGGTAGAAGTACAGCCAGTGAAATATTGCATAGCCACGACAACAAAAAAGTTCTTATTTGAGAATGTGTTGACCAAGTTTGGGTGTCCTAAGATTCTCATGAGTGATTGAGGAATTCATTTTTTATACGAAACCATCAACGCACTCACTGAGGAATTCCAAATATATCACCAACAGAGCACGCCATACCATCCGCAAGAAAATGGGACCGTTGAGGCATTCAAAAAAAATTTGGAAACCATGCTGACTAAGATCCATAAGGTGCGATGAAACGATTGGGACTTGCACATCCCTGCTGTGATATCGGCATACCGAACCACGTGCAAAAATTTGACACGCCAGACACCATTTCGACTAGTCTATGGTAAGGAGGCCATGATGCCTATGGAATATATCATGCCTAGCCTACAAATTGTAGTAGCTACAGGAATGGCAGATCATGGGGCATTAGAGGAAAGGCTCACACAACTCGACGAATTGGACGAAGAATGATTTATGGTGAGATTCCATCAGTAGGTACAAAATTAGCACGAGAAAGCATGGCATGATCGCCATATGAAGGTTCACACACTCAAGAAGGATGATCGTGTATTATTATATGATAGTAAGTTAGAAAAATTCCCAGATAAACTCTGTATGCATTGGTTGGGACCTTATGTCATAAAAGCAGTAACTAATGGGGACGTAGTTCAGTTGGCTAAGCTCGACAGAGACCCCTTCCCGGGAAGAGTGAATGGCAGTCACCTGAAGCTCTATACAAGCAGGCCGACCACCTGACTAACAATTCCATGAAGAGTCTCGTGGATCCGACCAGTTGAAAGAGAGCGAGGGACGATAAAGAAGTTTGGGGAAAAGATGGGTCAGTCTCAGGGTACGGGTACAATTGGCCAACAATCAGGGGTGTGGTTCCGCAGACAAAGCCACGCGGGTGTGCCACTCCAAGGAATGATGACCATTAATACCACTGTTCATGACAAGATGGCTGCATTATGGCAAAAGGGAGCAGGCGGCGGGTAATTAAGAGCCACAGTATGAGCCAGATATGAAATGATCGAGCACAAAGTTCACACGGAAGGTTACACGAGCTAGAACAAGTGGCAATCTGGGCATTTGAAGTTTTCATGGATTATAAATTATCATGGGGAATTTGCTGGGCAACCTATGCTTTGAAAATACAAATGGAGTTGTTTATCCTCTCTGCACCCAGCATGCACCCGAAGGTAGTAACCTGGTTGAAGAAGGGGTAGGATTATCTAAGGAGTCTGGTATTGACATCTGCGGGTATCCCACAGGCTACAGCATTGCTTGCAGGGGATGTACTGGAAAAAAGGGAATGCGAAGTAGAATTGGTCTAGATGCCATCGCCCCGCTTAGGGGCAGGATGGCGCGTTACAACAAAACAACAGAAGGATGGATAGACAACGACCATGGGTGGAGATGTAGTCAATAAGTTGCCTCTGATGATTTTCAACAAGTGGGATTTGGTAGACAGTAGCCAGGGTCTTGCAAAATTGAAACACAGGTTGTAGCAGATGGTGTGAAGAGAAGATACGTCGGTTGGAAAGGGATACAATGGTACCATGAGGTCATGTATGAGGCTCCCCTGCTTGCGCTAAAATCCTCGGAGGCGGTTCTGTGTTAACTGAGTAGAGCATAATGAGCATCATTGACTGCGAGATAGGGTAGAAACACTGAAGCTGGAAAAGCGTTGTAGGAGACAAAGTAGGAGCAGCCGGATGACGAGTCCCACTCCACGAAAGGTGAACCTCGAATCCAAGGCTGAGTGTCTAGCCACGCTAGTAAGTGACTTGGGACAAGTCACAATGATTGTGTTGGGGGACTGTTGGGTAGCGCAAGCCCAGCGGAACAAGTATGGGGTGCGAAGCCTGAAATTTTGGGTAATCATAGGGTAAAAGACTCTGTGGAAAGCGTGGAGCACGAAATACAGTAGGTTGAGTCAAAGGATAGTCTGCCCAAAAATAATGTAAAGAAATAGTAATAGAGTCAGCCCGCGGAGGGACTACGGGCCAAGAGAAAGTATAAATAGAGTGGGGCTCTATGGGGGAAAGTAGTTCTTTGGAAAGATGGAATGTAATGGGTTCTGAAAGGCAATAGATTGAAAGCGTCTATAAGAGTTGAGGGAGTAGGGTAGAAGGTAGAGGCTCTGCAGTTGTGTGCGCAGAGGCCTGGAAAGTTCGCATCTATGTGTGCGAAACCCTGCAACTGAGTGCGCAGGGTGGATCTGGATGTATTGTTGAAGACTGATAATAAAGATAAGTTTCTTCTAAATTCTATGTTGGTTTCAACTTTACTCTTCTATGATAAATGAACTATTATGATTTCTACATTTTCTACAGTTGAATTCATGTGAACTGGATTAATCATGATGCACAAAGTAACCAAAAGTAATAAATGTTTGCTTAAAGACCGTTTTAAATAGATCAAACCAGTAATAAGTGATTCAATCTATAATAAGCATGATAAGGTTATTCTGATCTTCGTGGATCTGGCATAGCGTGAGTCTACAGAACAGCGCGCGAGCCCCAAACCAAAACCAAGACATCCCCAGGGTGCGAAAACCTAGTTCTAGCACCCTCCCCTACTACCTGGGGTGAGACCTCAGTCCCACTTCGTGGGTTGTTGCCAAAAGGGTCGGTAGCTACGGGATTTGTTTGGCTAAATAATTCTTCTAAACCTGGGTCAAGCCCATATAAGCCAATGCCCCATGGAGTCCTATTTCATCTTTTTTTAGACTCCCTAAACATGAAAATAATGTAGAACACGTTTCTTTTCAAACTCATTATAGTAAATGGAACTATGTATGCCCAATATAAGTTTAACCCTTTTTCGGACTGGAATAGACTATTTACGAAAAAGGAATGTCATAATCAAAGATGGATAAGAGGTTCTAAAGAGTATTGTTTTCTACCTTTTCAGACTCAAGAGATATTTATGAAAAGGAACCTTTGGAGTTTTATTTTTCACCTCTTTTTCAAACTATCTAAACATGAAAAAGGAGCCAAGTTACACCTTTGTTGGACTCGTAAAATCATAAAACAACATTGGACTCGTCGAACATGACAAGACTGAACCACTCCTTCTTAGGGTTCATTAAAAATACTCAGAGGGATTCATCTAAAGGATGAACTTTCAAATCAAGCATATGTTATCCTCCTCAAGCTTGTCAAAAAATAAATAGGTATTGACCAAAAATGGTTGGGGAATTGGGAAAATAGGGTACTTAACCTATTAATGGTAGTGAGTCGCTCTTGAACATGACACTCTCTCTCTTCATCTCCGTGATTGTTGGGTTGGGAAATCTACTTGCCTTTTGGTTCATCAAACCATATCAAAGCCTCCACACTCAGTTTTCGGTCAATGCTTCCAACTCTATTAAGTGTCACCAATATGTTCAAGAGAAATCCCTCAGTTGATATATTCTATGATACTCCAAAGCCTTTATTCATGTCTATCATTTCTAAACCAGTTCCACATCAATCTTATTCTGTCTCAAATATTGATACTTGTTTCTTGTCGTTGATGGGGAATACATCAAGACCCTCTTGCGATGGATCACTTCTTGTTGACGTCAACTCATTATCTAGGAAGTTGACTTAGAAACTCTCTTTGATACCTTGGGACTTGCATACATCAATGTTTCCTTGCTCTTAATGACGGTCTTCGTCATTTCCCTTTGACCAAAACATTTTGTTTGGTGTCTGACTTCAACTCATTTATTCACACCATACAGATTGTACTATGGTACCTTGATAGCCGTTAACGTCATTGGTGGTTTCTCTCATGTCTGTTAACAGCTTACATCATTGGTCAAAAATCAAATGGTGTCAACCATGTTTGACTTCAGTTCATTCATTCGCATGATTAGACTCATACATTAGACGATCGAGTGAGCGAGATAAAAGACCCTAAATATAGTTCCATCCATTAGAGTGTGATTTCAGGATTAATGCAAGATTACAAAGCATAATGGCCATGATCATACATACAACCATCCAAGCATGGGTCCACTCTCTGTCATCAGCGGACAGACTTCTTGATCATTGTACATGTAATGTTAGCTTATGTTTTGATCATGGGTATGCCTCCCTCGATAAAGATATCACAATGAAAATTCATTGTAACAGATGATGATATCGACGAGTTATTCTTGATCCAGATTTACAACAAGGTAAAGCACTTCAATAATTAGATTTCATTTTAGACATTTTAATTTAGAGGCAATATGTTATAGGCTATTTTATTACATCTGGTCAATGGGTCTACAAACTAGATCAATCAACATCAATGAACATGTTATCATCATCCCCTTACAAGGCCCTAAGCATAACATTTCCAAAAAGTCTGATTTTGTAGGATTAATTACCCAAAATCAATGTTTTTAGCCCTAATGCATTCTGCCCCTTTAGCCACCTACATACAATGCTAGTTGTTCCCTTTTTCACCAGTTTTGATCAACACTTGTTGCTCCCTTTTGCAGGTGCATTAATTCTAGAAATTTGGGAAAATTGAAAAATATTCTGAAGCCTCCTCTTCCAGAAGCTTCCAAGGGTTTTTTTAACTATTTACCTTGGATAAGAGCTTGAATCCTATTTGATCCTACCTTGGAGACTTCACCTATTATCCCCTAGGCTCATCCTACTATCATATGTGGATCTCAAGCCCATAATAGTAAATCATTATGTCATCATCTTCATGCATTAGGGTTAATACTGAGGTGTGGTTTGTGGCAAGGAAGGACAAGTCAACTTGGGGAGACTTCTACAAGATCAACTACTATATATGGTTGTAAACTCTCTCCTATTTCTATTAATACAAAGAGTACATTGTTTTCCTATATGTATTGTATTATGTTTACACTCATGTATTTCAATGCCTTGTTGATTCATCGAATAGATATGTTAGATTATGCTACTTGGTTTCTGTAGATCATTTTCTTGTTTCAGCCATGTGTGAGGGTTCTAATTATATCTCTTGGGGCTACAATTAGATCTTACAAGTGAAGAGGAATGTGAAGCTTGCTACAGATTCAAGGTAGGCCTCTTTCCCATTCTCTAACTTCTCTAAGTAAAATTCTATATTCTTTATCTTTTGTTGTTCTAGTCCAATCCACTAGGTCTAGGGAATTCACCTTTTGTTTGCAATCGTAATTTAAGCATAATAAGCAATACAAGTCTTCTATACCAATTGTTAATATAACTTCCATAAACCTTTTTATCTTTACAACATGTGTTCTATTATTCCCTATAAACACATTGTTAGCAATATGAATATACAACAAATAGGAGTACCCAACTTGTTCCAATGGCCAACATTCTTCTCAACTTTCATGAGATAAAATAGTTTCTTGACACAGTGTATGCTAACACATTATGTCTAAGGTATCATCAAAATAAGGGCTCCGTTTATCACTTATACCAATTGAATTAAGTGACAAAACGTTATTGTAGTCAATGAATTAAATTGACTTGAGAACAAACCACAATAGGCATAAAAAATACATTAAATGTAGATAAACCCATGTTTTATTGGGTAATTGTCTAGATTACATACTTTTGTTACACAAATAGGGTTTTCATATGCACAACACAATGTAGTCTCAACCTCATAGTGCATAGGGTTGCCAGATTGATTTCTACATAGCTCAACAATATTTTACCTTGTTACATAAACTCTTTACAATCCAGCAACACCAATTCACCTATCATGATCAAATTTAGCATATTACTCATTCTTCATTATCTTGAACATATGATCAAGCATAGAAACTTCAAAAGAAAAAGATAATATTTCCTTAATCATTTAGATGTATTATATCTTCTTTATTGCTTTCATATGACATATTTGGTTTCTCTTGAATCCATCCTCTTCTTTTCAATGAAGAGGGACAAGGGATCTACTCCCCCTAAGTAGATTGGCTCCTTTTTTCTTCAATGCCTTTATATGTTGATTTCTTATATGGGCATCACCATGAGCTTGTCCTTTTGATTTTTTGAGTGACTTTATACAACAATTTGAGCATATGAACCACTTGTGGTTCTTCTCACCAAATAGAGCTAAATGGCATATCTCTTGTTTTGATTCTTTCTCATTATCTGTGCTTTCTTTCTGCAATTGAGGACTAGCAAACCTATTTCTCCTTTTATCTAATTGTGGGCTTTGTTTCTAGCATCCAATACTAGAGAGATCAATCACAAGAATATCAATATCAATTATGATAAATTTCCTCTAACAATCAAATCTCTATTGGTTACTTTCTTCTTTCATCATGTTGCTCTTATTACTGATGAGAACTTGTCTTCGTTGGTCCTCAACACAATCCATGCTTTTGTTTGCATTAGTTTTAGAAAGAAGTCTATTCTTCCCAAATCTACATGCAACTGCTATATGCCCATAATTACCAAAGTTGTAGCATTCAACATTAGTTAAGAGAGGAACAAAGGGATTAACATAATTATTACCATATCCTCTGCTAACATATCCATTTCTTGGATTATTACATACTCTCATGGAATATACATTAAGCCTTTGAAGATTGTTTCCTTGAGGGGAAAAGAAACTCTGTGTGTGGTTGTTTAAATTACTACCTTGACCAGTGCCTTGTTGAGGCTAAAACACCTTGTTTCTTTTCTTTTGTTGAAATTATTTCTCCTTCTCTAGACACTTAGAGGAATAATATCCTTCACCAAAGCTAAAACATGTGAGGTCCAACTTACCTTTTCCTTCATGATTTTCTTGCTGTTGAGGTATTGCTTTACTTGATTCTCCTTGAAAGGTTGTCCAAGAAAGACGGGGACTTTAGCTAATTTAAATCTCATCCAAAGCTTCATAACTCATTTCATGTTTATGTTATTGAGACAATCAGTGCTTTAAAGTAATGATTTCTTCTTCCAGTTTCTGATTTATGGCTATAATCTTGTGGATCTCTGAAAAAGAGAATTTAAGCAACCTTCTAAAATATATCTTCTCATCAAGATATTTTAATTTAATAGAAGACCTACTAGATTCACAACTAGTGTCTATTTCACTTCAGCTTCTTTAATATCTTGTTCCTTTTCTGAGTCTAGCGGTTCTACTATAGACATGTGAGATATCCTATCTTCTTCTAAGTCTAAAACTTCTATGTGAGATGTTCCTTAATCCTAACTATTGGAGGTGCACCCATTATTTGTGAAATAGTTTCTAAATATGTTATTTTTATTAAGGTATTTCCTTCCTCGCTACCATTAGATGTGCAAGTAACTCTTTCATCGTAAATTGCTATTGAACAACTAAAAAATAGATTTCCTATTTTTCTACAATAACACTAGCACATCAACTTACTTGTAGATTTGATCTCCTTTAAATCCTCAAAGCGATGATCAACAACATGGCCATTTGTTATATGGAAATCATCTTCTTGTTTTGATTCATGATCTTCAATATTCCTTGAATATTTGAGTGCTCCACTCCTCAAAGAATGCATCTTGATATCAAATGTATCTTGACCACTTTTATCATATATGAACTACAATTCATCCGATATATATTTTGCAATGTTATAACAAACCACTTTCTCAAGATACGAACAATCCTTTCAAGATTTCCTCCTTAGCTTTTTCATTATGTTAGAGTCCTATGTTGTAGTAGTCAATTTGAAGCTTGGTTATTTAATTTTGTCAGTTTATAGCTACGTCAAACCTTGTGACATAATTTCCAAATATAAAGGTGTAAAAATATGTTGTGTTTCTTCCTCGTGCTACGCTTTCACAATTGTTATGGTTTCTTGCACCTTGATGACCTCCAAGTTCTAGAAGTTTGTTTTTCCTGTTAATTTTGTGTTTAATACCTCAAAATTCATCTCAAAGTGTCCAAAAGGGTGCTCAACTAGTCAGTTTCACATCTATTCCTTCGTCGTTGTGCTACTGTCAAAGAATATAAGATATGAAGAAAACCAATGATTTTGAACTTATTTTCATAAGTGGGGTTTCAAATAGGTTTCATGAGGTTGTAAACATCATCTACCAATTATTTTTCTTGGTCAAATATTTCAACACTTGGTCAAACCCATGCAAATGAAATTCGATGTGCTTTTGTTGTAGGTGGTAAATTTTCAAGGAGGTATGAAATTTGGAATAATATTTTCTAATAGGTATTTGATGATTTAGGGGTTGTATCCCACCTATTTGACACATTCATAAGTATATGAGATGGACAAAAGTATGAAAATGATGAATTTGTTGTGTTTTTTATTGTTTTAGTAGTTAACTTCAAAATCATTTTCTTACCAAATGGAGATGAGTATTGAAAACAAAATGGAGGTTTTTTTAAAACACAAGATAAATAAAAAAACCTCCTTCATTTTTGTAAATTGTGTCATATCTTGGAATTTTAAAATGAATCTTTACAACTTATCTTTTAGATTTTGTCATTTCTTGTTTTAGTCATGATTTTTGGGTGTGGATTCCAAGCAGCTGGAGAGAAATTTCGAAATCAGAGATATTTTTCTATCAAGAAAAATATCATATAAAAAAAATATCTTGTTTTCTACACAGGTGTTTTAGTTTGGGAATTACGAGTGTCATTTTGAGACCCATTTTTCACAATTTCGTCAAGCCAAATTTGCTAACAAAGTTCTAGAATTTTCTGGTATTCGACTTGTTGGATCTTCAAGTTGGCATAATTGAATCTAAATTGATTTGGATGCTGAATTTTGAATACTTTTCTACCCAATCCTATGATTTTATCATCAGTTAGCATATTTTAGGTTAGTAAAAAACCAAACCCTAGATAGTAGGATATGGGCATATTTTCCAAGTATTTTATTCCTAAAGCATTGTAATCTCTTCCTATCTTTGGGAAAAGGATGGATTTAAAATTACTTAGTCCATGGATGATATAATTGTATATATTTCATGAATTTTAGTGTGCAAAGGGTTGGTTAGGGTTTGATAGAGAAGAAAACGAGCATTATACATTTTCATTAAAACATTTCAGTGAACAATGAAGGTTGATGTCTACTTATTTGGGGATTCATGTGTCAGTTTTTTATGGTGATGTTTATCTGTTATGAAACTAGCTCACAAAATATAAGAAAATATAGTTCAATGCCTTCAAAATTAGCCTCTTCGAGGGCAACCTCCTTTAAACTACACAAATTAACAATTCTTGGATGATACAAATGACAAGACCTCCTTTCTATATATAGGAGTCTAAGGGGTCATAACATAATCAGAGCCGACATAACAATAATAAGGTAAGAGCACAACAATAACAATAGTGGACTTCTATGGGGCACAATAATAACAATATGGGGACTACATGGGCACACCAATATAATAAGGGGGTTACACTAGTAGCATAGGGACCTAACATGCCCCTCTCCTTCAAAAAGTTTTGTCCTCAACACTTGAGTAGTTATGGATGCTTTTGTATAAAATTATCATCCTCCGATGTGGAATATTCAGCTAGCAAGTTCTTCCACTTGATGAGATACTTTGAAATTGATCAATTTCGTAGCTGTCAGGCTCTTGTTTTCATGACTACTTCAGGTTCCAATATGATTTTTCCTTCCTCGTTAAGTTCCAACAATATTTTTTGAATTGGGATCTTCTCACCTATAACATTCTTTAAGCATGAAACATGGAAAACTAGGTGCACTTGGGAAGATGCAAGAAGCTCCAATTTGTATGCCATAATACCAATCTTTTGTTTGAAAATGGAATTCATCAAACCATGAAAGGTAGAAGGTGAACTGGTAAGGCCAAAAGGTATGACCAAAAATCCATAATGACCCTCATGAGTTCTAAATTATTTTTTTTGGAATGTCTTCAGGCTTCATTCTGATTTGATGATATCCTGAACGAAGTTCCAACTTAGCGAAGTAAATTGTTCCATGTAATTCATCCAATAATTCATCAATGACAGGAATGGGAAATTTCTCTTTAATAGTAAGCTTGTTGAGCTCCCTATAATCCAGACACATGCGCCATGATCCATCCTTCTTGTGTACCAATGCCACTGGAGCAGAGAAAGAACTTTGACTAGGTTTAATTATAACAACCTCTAGCATTTATGCAACCATACATTCAATTTCACTCTTTTGGGTAGATAGATATCTGTAAGGCTTGATGTTTGGGGGAACACTTCCTAGAATCAAATGAATAGCATGATCATGATCATGAATAGGTGGGAGGCCTTTGGGATTCTCAAATAACTTGGAGTGATTGTCCAAAACGTTTTGGAGATCTAGAGAAATAGATGGTTTTGATGTGGGAGCCGCTAGTGAACATAATTGTGTAATTATGCCCTATTGTTCTTTCTTTAGAAGCTTTGTCATGCCGTTAGAGTAGATTATCTTTCTTGGTTTCCCTTCTATACCCCTTAATTCAAATTCCTTTCCCTCCCAAAAAAATTCAAGAAAAGTTTTTGAAAAGTAAAATCTATTATACCCAAAGATTATAGCCATTGGACTCCTAGTACAACATCTGCACCATCCATTGGAATGGAAAGAATTGGACTATTCAAGACATATTCTCCAATGGATAACTTGATATTATGGCAAAGAAATTTATGTTTCCTCCACCTCCAACCATTACTTGACACTCTGGTGTTGGATATAGGAAGCAATTCAATTCCTTGGCTATCTTACAATGAATAAAATTATGGGTACTACTCGAATCAATCAACACTATTACCTTTTTCTTCTTGATATTCCCTTCTATCTTGAGAGTTTGAGGAGTGGTAATTCATGTCAATGTATTACAATATATGGTTAGATTCATTTCTTCTTTCTTTGGGATTGGTTCTTGGTGTATATCTTCTTCTTTTGATGTTTCTTGTTCCTTTTCTTGTTCCTTTTCTTGCTCCTCTTCCCCATCTATGTAAATTAATTTCTTCTCAACAAGCTTATGATCTTTAGTGTATTTTCTATCACAACAGTAAAAAAGCCCTTTTGCTCTTGTTTCTTCCAATTGTTGTGGTGTCAACCTTGTAGGTGGTGAAAGGCTAAGAGAAACAACACTGCCATCTTTATAGTTGTGAGTGGTAGGCTTCCTTGTTGGTATAATTTTGTTTTCCATTTTTCTTGCCAACCTAAATGCCTTCTCCAATGAATTAGGTTCCCAAAGGTGAACCTCTTGTTGGATGTCATCCTTTAAATTACCTATGAACACATCAATCCTATGCTCCTCTAGAATATATTTTACCCTTATATTCAATTTTTGGAAGTCCTCAATGTGCTCCGTGTTGAAAATAATACTGAGAGGGGGGGTGAATCAGTATTATCTAGTTCTTTTAACAAATCTTCCTTATTTATACTTTGAATTATTTTTGCATATCTGTACCATAAAATAATGAGCAAGAAAAACAGACAATCACATCAAAGAACACCAGATATAAGGTGGAAACCCAATGTGGGTGAAAACCACCTGCTGCAATATGTCTCTATCTTCTTTCAAATTAGAAACTCCTTTTACAATGGTCTTGTATTGGGGCAGTCCTTTACCAGTACGCAGGCTGCAACCTGCAGAGAGCTACAACTCTCTCTCGTTTTCCAGTCTCTCCTGGAAGGGAGCTACAACCCCCTTAGCTCTTTTACTTCTTTAAGGACCACGTTTCATTAATTTTCAAACTGGATCCATGAACATCAAATAGTCATCAAGTACATGCAAATCACCCAATCTCCTTATACAATCAACCAATGAATCACCCAACTCTTCAGAATGTTGTAAACAGAAAAGTAATACCAGAAACCTAAACCTAGAATTCTGCTGCAATAGATAAAAGTTAGTCAACAAAAGTTTCAAGATAAGTCCGCAACTTCACCAAGAGGGGTCTGCGAATATCCGCAGCTCTTCTAAGTCTAAACTGCGTAGATCCGCACTGGTGATTCTTCTGCTCTGTGTACTTCTTCTCAGGTCCGCACTTTCACTGTCTAACAGACAGCGTACCTCCACACTGTGCCTTTTCCCGCACTGCATACCTCGCACTTCTCCTTTTTCAGCGCTGCGTGCGGCCCGCACTGCGCTTTCTCCTATGTTGTGTACCTCGCACTGAGCCTTTTTCTGCGCTGCGTACCCCCGCACTGCACCTTCTTCTGAGGTGCGTACCCCCGCACTCACGCCGTGGATCATCTGTGAACTTCTGATTAGGGCCAAATTAACAGTCCTCCAATGTGCCACAGTCAGTCAGATCCACAGATCTATGCACCCGAGAGATCGCGACTTATCAATAGATTCGCCTTTAGATTTTTCCTTGATTTAGATCTAGCTCTTAAAAACCAATCACCCAAAATTTCAGATCTTAAGATATTCAAATTTCACAAGTGTATGGCCAAGAGATATCCTTTCCTTTTTATAGGCAAGCCTTTCACAATACCACGGTCCAAAACCATAATAACATAATACCATGAACCCAATACCTTGGATCAATATTTTTAGATGTAATACCACAGACCAAAACCATAAGATTAAAAACTGTCGGACTAATACCATGAACCATTCATGAAGATTCCCACGTGCATGCGCTTTTATGCATTGGAGACAATGAAACTGGGGTTCGCACCTTCTGAATGGAGGACTTGCGTGTAAGCCCGCACACCTTGGACGGCGAACCTGCGGGTCCACAGCTTCTTCTAGGATTACCTGCGGGTATCTTATTTTCCATGATTTTGAGTGCCTGAACTGAGATCTGCCACTAGAGTGAGTTGCCATCAAGTACAACACCTGTGCCATAGTACCAACCCAGAATCATAATGCCAAAAAACTCCCCCTTTTGACTTGATGGCAACCTCAAGATCCTCGATCCACAACAACATTCTTCCCCTTTGACATCAAGGGCAAAGGGTTATGCTCCCCCTGAGAACATGCTTAAGTCTTTGGTCTGCTGATAATGCTCCCCCTGATCAGATCCATAATCCACCATAAATTTCTTCAAGAAGAACCATAATCCACCATGACCATGAAAGAGATAGAGACATATTGCAACCATGTTCAGATCAGCATCCATGTTCTCCTTTTGTGCAACCATAATGCCAACAATGCATTATATGTGCTCCCCCTGAACCTGTGCCATTCGATCTATGACCAATCCATAAACCAGCAAATGTACGCGTATACCCCATATAAACCTCGCGTACAACCAACATATGAGATTCAACAACAAGATGATGCATCAACTACCCCTAGCCTTTACCTGAGGTATTCAAAGGTCTCCCTGGGCAATGGTTTGGTGAGTATATCAGCAACTTGTTCCTTAGAAGGAACATACTCCAACTTGACCTTTTGTTCAAGCACTTGTTCCCTGAAAAAGTGATACTTGATCGGTATGTGCTTGGTCTTTGAATGCATGAATGGGTTCTTTGAAATGCTGATTGCACTTGTATTATCATATAAGATGGAGATAGGTGGTGTACAAGTGATTTGAAAGTCCTGCAAGGTCTGCATCATCCAAAGGAGTTGAGTGCAACAAGATGCAACAACCACATATTTTGCTTCAGCTGTAGATAAAGCAATCGAACTCTGTTTCTTACTGAACCAAGATACTAATCTAGAACCCATAAAGAATGCACCACCACTTGTGCTCTTTCTGTCATCCACACTTCTGACCCAATTTGCATTTGTATAAGCATGAAGTGTGAGATCTGTATCTCTAGGATACCATAAGCCATAGTTTTGAGTTCCTTGAAGGTACATAAAGATTCTCTTCACTTCTTGAAGATGAGTTTCCTTTGGATTTGCCTGAAATCTTCCAACTATTCCTACTGCATGCATGATGTCTGGTCGAGTACCTGTCAAATAAAGTAGACTTCCAATCATTGACCTGTAGGTTGGTTGATGCACTACAGCTGATTCATCATTTGCACTGAGATTGCATCCTGTGACCATGGGGGTACATACTGGTTTTGCATATTCCATGCCATATTTCTTCAAAATCTACTAGAGATACTTGGTTTGAGACAAGAAGATCCCGCCTTCATTTTGTTGGATTTGCAATCCAAGAAAGTATGTCAGTTCTCCAAGCAAAGAAATTTCGAATTCTTTTTGCATCACCAAGGCAAATATTTGACTCATAGCTTCTTCATTACTGCCAAAGATAATATCATCTACATACACAACAAGTATTAGCAATTTGTCATTTTCAATTTTTATATAAATATTACTATCTGCTGATCCCTTTGAAAAACCTTGTTGATGAAGATATTTGTCCAAACGATAGTACCAAGCCCTTGGAGCCTGTTTAAGACCATAGAGAGCTTTTTTTAGTCTGCATACAAGATTTGGATCATTCCCAAGGATGAAATCACCTGGTTGCTCAATGTACACTTCTTCTTCTAAGTCCCCATTCAGAAAGGCTGATTTCACATCCATTTGAAAAACTTTGAACTTTCGAAAGCTTGAGAGAGCAAGAAACATTCGGATGGCCTCACGTCTAGAAATAGGAGCAAAAGTTTCTTCAAAGTCTATTCCTTCTTGTTGAGCATACCCTTTACAAACAAGTCTAGCCTTGTTTCTAATAACATCCCCATTTTCATTCAACTTGTTCTTGAAGATCCATTTTGTCCCTATGACATTCTTATCTTTTGGTCTAGGAACCAACTCCCAAGTGTTGTTCTTTTCAATC